>WSYH01000055.1:162500-165611 GCA_036426205.1 Ascaphus truei
AATTGACCTAGTTCCCACGCCAATTGCCGTAGTTCCTACGCCAATTGCGGGACCAGGCAGTAAAAAAAAAGTGAAGCAAGCCTCTACATTTGTTACACTGTCAAAGGAGCAAATGGAAACAATGTGAGGCAATTCAACATGTTCTTTTATTGGTGGAGTCAGTACAAAAACATTTATTTACAATGTTGTAACATTTAAAGTGCACAGCAATTCTAACCATCAACACACAATAATACATTCTGCAGCCTTTATTAAATTCTTCTGCCACAAAACATTTTTGGTGCATGGGGCACAGGGAGTTAAAGTGACTTGCTTTTTATGTACAGTACTTTATTTGGGGGTTGTCTTTGGGGGTTTATTCATCAAATTATTATGATGAACTGCCTTTTGAAATTACAGTGCTGTTAACTATTTCAGCCACACACCTCCAGAGTTTTTAATCCCTCCCTAGCCAAGCATATTGCCATTGTGTTCTTATCCGCCCATAGCCGAGCTACAAACACTCAGTACGCCTGCGTCTAATCACACCACCCCCCTCCCCCAACCCTTAGAGGCCTGTAGTTTGAACGGTAATGCTTTGGAAAATCAACATGTTCTTTTATTGGTGGAGTCAGTACAAAAACATTTATTTACAAATACTGTACAATGTTGAAACATTGAAAGTGCACAACAATTCTAACCATCAACACACAATAATACATTCTGCAGCCTTTATTAAATTCTTTTGCAGCTTGAAATTGGATAACCTTTGTAAAACATGGGGAAACATGAGTAATGCACATTTATAAGAATATTATTTAATACTATACAGGCATACCCCGGTTTAAGGACACTCACTTTAAGTACACTCGCGAGTAAGTACATCTCGCTCAATAGGCAAACGGCAGCTCACGCATGCGCCTGTCAGCATGTCCTGAACAGCAATACCGGCTCCCTACCTATACCGAAGCTGTGCGCAAGCTGGGAGACTATAGAGCCTGTTACAAATGCGTTATTTACATCAGTTATGCACGTATATAACTATTGCAGTACTGTACATGCATCGATAAGTGGGAAAAAGGCAGTGCTTCACTTTAAGTACATTTTCGCTTTACATACATGCTCCGGTCCCATTGCGTACGTTAATGCGGGGTATGCCTGTATACAGTACAGTACTGTAATGGACTGTATAATATACTGTATATACTATATACTGTATAGTAAAATTATTTTTTCTTTAGTCTTTATCTTTTCCTCATTCTGTCTGCAGTACATTAGTTCATTGAGAGAGGAGAGGTTTTGTGTACATCATTGCTGCTGTTTATATACTGTACATTTGACTGTACAAGCAGATTTGACTGGACACAACGCCCCCATCTCCCTCTAGGCCACCCTTTTTCCTGGAACGACAAGAAAACAAAAAATTAGTGCAGTTATGTGCGTACTGTATTATGGCATTGTGTGATGTGTACTGTAGTACTACTGTACATGGCTGGTGCTGCTTTCTCTGAGAAAAAAAATTGAGCAGTTAGTAGGCAGTTAGTAGGCAGTTACTGTAGTACTGTCAAACTAGTCTACTGTGCCATACTTACCTGTAACATACTGTACTTACAATACTACAGCACAGTACTACTTTCCTGATGCTTGCCCATTACGCGCAATGACAATGGGCAACACAGTGGCAATATGGTCTATATATTTATTGCAGCTTTCCACGGTGAGTACATCCTTCCAAAAACTCAGTATGCCTTTCACCAACTCGTCCTTTTTGGAGGGTTTCGCCACTTTCCGGATATGGTCCTTCAGCTGATGCCAGACCATTTCGATCGGATTGAAGTCTGGCGACCTGACATTGGAAAGAAAGGACAATTGGTTTAAGAGCTAAAAACAGTGGGGAACAAAAATGGGACACGGTCTACTGCACTTACTCCGCTGGCGTCTTCACCCAGTTGATGCCGCGCTCAAGGATATGCGCCGTTGACGCGGTGTACTTGGGATCGTTGTCCTGGTAGAACCGGTGACCATTGGGGAAGTCGCGTGTGATGTATTGCACTATCTCGGGCACAATGTTGTATTGGAAGAAAGTTTTATTCATGATTCCTATAGCAAGAAAAGAAAAGTGCTCAAAAAACTGCACAATAGTACAGTACAGTGCATACGGTAAGGCAACACTAGTCAAGTACAGTGCATTAGGCGACATTATATTTGATACATTTTACCTTCAAAGATGACAATGCATCCCAGTCCACGCCTAGAGATGGCACCCCACACATGCAGCTTCACAGGGTGTTTTGGCCGCGGTTTCAAAGATATGCGGCCTTTTTTGTGGAACGCAAATCTTGCAAATCTCTCCAGCGACACAGTAGACTCATCAGTGAAGATGCAATCCTGGAAAGTCTCCCCGCTGTCGATCCATGCCTGGGCCTGGAGCACTCTTTTGATTTTGTTTGCGTCCCGTATCATGGGGTACGCTCTGTAATGACAAGGAATACATTTTTTTAGCGGCACAGTGCAGTACAGTTTGCTAAACAACAGTTTTGCCTCCTGTACTGTCCAGTACTAACCTCACACGACCATACTGTATTTCCATCCAATGTTGCATCTCATCTTCTTTATGCTGGTCTCGGATACAGTCAGATTGTGCTTTTCCTGCAGAGTATTTTTAACCCATAATGCACTCCTCTCATCATTCTCCTCACTTATTTTGTCCACTAGAACAGTTTTCTCCCTAGAATGTAAAGAAATTATATTGTTTTATTAATATGCAGCAATATAAAATGTATATAAATGTAATGTTGTAATATACATTAAATATAAATATACAAAATAAATATACTGTTGTAATATAAATATAAATATACAGTAAAACATATACAGTATATACCATTGTAAGATTAATTGAAATATACAAAAAATGTATATTGCTGTACTATAAATACAAATAGACAAAATATATATACTGTTGTACTATAAATATAAATATACAAAATAAATATACTGTTGTAATATAAATATAAATATAGTTATATATTTTGTCTATTTATATTTATAGTACAGACAGCAGTATACATTTTTGCTAATATTTCAATTAATCTTACAACGGGTTATCTGATAGGAGTGCTACTGTATATG
>WSYH01000055.1:165620-183120 GCA_036426205.1 Ascaphus truei
CTGTAACCTGATGGCTGGTGCTGCTCTCTCTGTAAAGAAAAAACTAAGTACTGTATACAGTTCTAGTAATCTTACTATCTGGAAAGAAAAAATCTTTGCCATATTTACCTGTAACATACTGTACTTACAATACTACAGCACAGTACTACTTTCCTGATGCTTGCCCATTACGCGCGATGACAATGGGCAACACAGTGGCAATATGGTCTATATATTTATTGCATTGTTCCACGGTGAGTACATCGTTCCAAAAACTCAGTATGCCTTTCAACAACTCGTCCTTTTTGGAGGGTTTCACCTCTTTCCGGATATGGTCCTTCAGCTGATGCCAGACCATTTCGATCGGATTGAAGTCTGGCGACCTGTCATTGGAAAGAAAGGACAATTGGTTTAAGAGCTAAAAACAGTGGGGAACAAAAATGGGACACGGTCTACTGCACTTACTCCGCTGGCGTCTTCACCCAGTTGATGCCGTGCTCAAGGATATGCGCCGTTGACGCAGTGTGCTTGGGATCGTTGTCCTGGTAGAAGCGGTGACCATGGGGAAAGTCGCGTGTGATGTATTGCACTATCTCGGGCACAATGTTGTCTTGGAAGAAAGCTTTATTCATGATTCCTATAGCAAGAAAAGAAAAGTGCTCAAAAAACTGCACAATAGTACAGTACAGTGCATACGGTAAGGCAACACTAGTCAAGTACAGTGCATTAGGCGACATTATATTTGATACATTTTACCTTCAAAGATAACAATGCATCCCGGTCCACGCCTAGAAATGGCACCCCACACATGCAGCTTCACAGGGTGTTTTGGCCGCGGCTTCAAAGATAAGCGGCGTTTTTTGTGGAACGCAAATCGTGCAAATCTCTCCAGCGACACAGTAGACTCATCAGTGAAGATGCAATCCTGGAAAGTCTCCCCACTCTCGATCCATGCCTGGGCCTGGAGCACTCTTTTGATTTTGTTTGCGTCCCGTATCATGGGGTACACTCTGTAATGACAAGCAATAAAAACATTTTTTAGCGGCACAGTGCAGTACAGTTTGCTAAACAACACTTTTACCTCCTGTACTGTCCAGTACTAAGCTCACACGTCCATATTTCCATCCAATGCTGCGTCTCATCTTCTTTATGCTGGTCTCGGATACAGTCAGATTGTGCTTTTCCTGCAGAGTGTATTTGACCCTTAATGCACTCCTCTCATCATTCTCCTCACTTATTTTGTCCACCAGAACAGTTGTCTCCCTACAATGTAAAGAAATTATATTGTTTTATTAATATGCAGCAATATAAAATGTATATAAATATAATGTTGTAATATACAGTACATTAAATATAAATAGACAAAATATATACTGTATAAACCGTTGTAAGATTAATTGAAATATACAAAAAATGTATACTGCTGTACTATAAATATAAATAGACAAAATATATATACTGTTGTACTATAAATATAAATATACAAAATAAAATATACTGTTGTAATATAAATATAAATATACAGTACATCCTATTCAGTATATACCGTTGTAAGATTAATTGAAATATACAAAAAATGTATACTTGCTGCTACTATAAAATATTAAATAGACAAAATATAGTACTGTTGTACTATAATTAGAAAGAACAAATAAATATACTGTTGTAATATAAATATAAATATACAGTACATCCTATTCTGTATATACCATTGTAAGATTAATTGAAATATACAAAAAATGTATACTGCTGTACTATAAATATAAATAGACAAACTACTGTACAGTTGTAATATAAATCAACAGAAATAACAACAGTATTATAGTAGATACAGAACTGTACTGTAGATGTAAAGTACAGTACAGTTTTCTATATTTTTTTTTTGTTAAGTTTTTTAAATATACTTACGCGTTAGTTACCCTTGGTGCCTTTTTCCGGTCTCTGTTTTTTCCGTGTGCATGAGAGCTCACGGTGGTTGATGGCACAACGAGGCCAGAAGTAGCTAACCAGCATTGGATAGCAGCAATTTGGTGTCCGCTCGCGTACATCTCCTTAATTCGCATGCTGAGATCCTTTGAAATCTTTTTAACAGGCATTGCTGCGAGTAGAAAGAAATACAAACACAAGAATGTATATTCGTTGTTTAGTCGATGTGTATTCTATGTGCAGTCAATACACAAAATGGATGGTGTATTTATACGGTAATGACTCACACGCCCACTTTCAACACCTGTACCTGGTCGCCATGCATAAAAGGTCACACACTTTGCATAGCCCACCACTCCATGATCTTTATCTGAACTTGCCCTTGTCCAGATACTGTACTGCATTGTGCCACCTGCTTCCATGGAGCATCCCCGGTTCTATGGACGCAAGAACCCCCTCACCTCTGCCGTGCCTGTCATGCTGAAAAAGCAAAAGGCGGTTGCCGTTTCCACGCCAAGGGCAAAGCGACAGGCTAAGGCCAATAAAGAAAACCTTCTGCTGACCCCAAATGTTAAGGGTTTTCTTAGACGTCAGCCTCATTATGTGAAGAAGATATACGGTAATACGCTCTCTACGCAAAACGAATGGCAGCCAACCCATCGGACCCGCAGACCACTTCCTCCCATATGCTTCGACGACTCTGCTGTAGCTGTCCCGGAAATCTTCATCCCGTCTTCTCCACCCCCATCTTCTCCGGTTCCATCTGACGATGCTGCCACCTCTGAAATCCACGGGTCACTTTCTCCTTTGCTCTTAGACGACTCTGCTTCTCGCCCGGAAATCCAAAGGTCACTTTCTCCATCCGTCTTCGACGACGCTGCCGCTTTTCCTCTACCGGGTATCCACAGGTCACCTCCTCCACTCTCCATCGATGCCGCTTCTGTCCATGGAACCCCCATCTCATCCTCCGTTGCACCCATCCCCCCAGATGTCCAGACGCCATGCACAAAAAGCAGCTCGTTAGACCGGATGCTGAATGGGATAAGTGTGGATCTCCCAGGGAATTCTATTGTGCTGGCAAAGATAGATCTGCTTCTTGAGACCATGTTAAATGTGGAGCAACGGATGCTACAAATGGAGCAATGGATGGATCAACGGATGGAGAAGATAGAGGCTGACATTGCGGGCATACATTATTTGCTCAGTGCTAATGCCCCTGTTTCCCCGACGCAAGAGCAGGAGGGTGACATGGATGTGATGAATGGGACCTTCGACCCCCTTCCATCACCAAGCGACCCCCCTCCACCAGAAGATGTAGTGTACATGTATGCCGTTGAGGAGGACATTACAACCCCGTCAAGACCATGCCAGGAGACAACACGGCGACCAAGACCGGAGGAAAGCTTCCTCCCAGACACCCTACCATCGCCCGTCGCCACAAGCACACCCGCTCCCAAAAGACCTACACCCGCTCGCATCGAAACAGTGCCCGACATCACCCTGTGCGATCTGCCTCCGGGGCTCAGGGAGAAGTATAGGGTGATGAGTACTGGTGTACCCCACAAGTATGCCTTGATCATTTTTAAGCACCATGTTCCCTACACGTTGTACTGCGAGTGGGTGTTCAAAGTGAACTACGAAGGAAATCGCGTTAAAAAGACCCTTCCTGCCAATTTAAGGAAAAACATTGTGGAAGAAATGCAGCGCTTTTATGCAGTTACAGATCCTGTAATGAAAGGTGTTCGAGACTGCATTGATGGCGTTTTGCGCCATGCAAGGAATCGGCCATGGACGGACAATGTGGAGGACTTTCAGTTAGACCATACTGTTGTGCTGAACTGTATTGTACTGTACATGTTTTGCCCTACAGTACCTGCTGTACTTAAACAAAGGAGATGTTTAGTTTTGGTGTCAGAGAGGTCCTTTAGGGTATCGCTCTGTTTATTGAGACTATGACATGCAGAGAGGTGTGCTAGTATCCCTCGCAGATCTTTTATCTGGGACTCCTTAGCTCTCTTGGTTTGTGCTGCTAAATTCATTAGAAGTCCCCTCATGGTCGCCTTATGGGCCTCCTAGTGTGTAGAGTGGGCTGATACACTCCCCGTATTGATTTCAAAATATTCCTTGATTTTATCCCCTATCGCCCGCTCAGATATTGGGTTTTTTAACAGCAGCTCATTTAATTTCCAGTTCGCCCCTGGTCTGTCCTGCAGCCGCAATGCACACCGCAGCTCAATTGGTGCGTGGTCCGACCATGAAATATCATGGATCCCTGTATGGGAGACCATGGGAACCACACTGTTAGATACCAGGAAGTAATCTATCCTACTGTATCTGTTATGGGGGTGTGAGTAGAAAGTGTATGCTCTCTCCGTATGGTGTTTTTCCCTCCAAATGTCAAGTAATTGACAATCATGTAGCCCTTGAAGTATGGTTAGTACGTCATGTTTCTGTGGTAAGTTAGTCCCCGTGCATCTGTCCAAGTCTGGGTCTAGGGTGCGGTTCATGTCTCCTGCAAGGAATATGCAACCTATTGCCACCTTGTGTAGCTTATCGAAGAATGACGTAAAGAATTGCGGTGTCTGATCGCAGGGGGCATATATTGAGCTTAATGTGACCTCTTTGTTGTTAATTGTGCCTGTGACTATGATATAACGTCCGTCTGAATCTTTATATGATTTGACCCCTTGTAGGGGCACTCTACGGTGCACTAATATAGCCACCCCCCTTTTCTTTACTGTCGCAGAGGACATAAAAACAGTCCGATAGTATTTGTCCAGGTATTTGGGATGATTAGATTTGGAGAAGTGTGTTTCCTGGACAAACACTATGGGGCCTATGCAGAGAGAAGCGCCAATAAAAGTCTCCATTGTTACAAAAGCTCAAAATTTTGGCGTGTTTATTGTACCAAATGCAGAAACGACAAAGTGGCAATAAAATCGCAATGTTTATTAATGGCGAGTATTACCCTGTGCTAATGTCGCCATGAAGAATGGAGGTACCTAGATTTGGCGAAGATTACTTTGAAAAATATATTCACGCACGCAAACACACACATACACATATTAATATATATATACTATAGTATATGTATATATATATAATATATATATATTACATACAACAACACACACACACACAATACACACATAATACTGTTACACACATATGCACACACGCACACATCAAACACACACACACCACACCCCACAACACAAAAACACACACAACACCTGCAATACACCCCATACACACATACACACCACCACATACACACATACACACGTACTGCTACTGCGCGGAGTCCGTCTTCCCATAGCGATCAGCTGCTGGGCTTGGGGGGAGGGAGGGGGGGGTGAGTACTGCTGAGCTGCATTGCGGCTTCACAACGGGATCAGCTGCTGGGCTTGGGTGGGGAGGGGGGGGTTAGTACTGCTGCGGATTGCCGGGGCTTCACAACGGGATCAACTGCTGGGCTTGGGGCATTTTATTTATTTATTACAACTCACTGCCAGCACTTCCTCGCATATGTGAAGGCCGAGCGGTTACTGCCGCTTTTGTGTGGCGTGCACATTTGGGCGTATAAAAACCTAAAAACCGGACTGCCGATCTGGCGAACAACATCTGAAAGTGCCTCCCTGCATATGACAAAATTTAAAAAATGGAGATCTGCTGAAAAAACCACTTCTCCGCCAATGGCATCGGCGGATTTCTGTCTTCTCCTAGAAATTCTCCTGGCGAATTTCACAAAACTCGCCACGATCTCACACCTTTCTGAATACAGTAACCAATTGGGCGAATACATGGCGAACACCTTGTATTCGGAGCTCTCGCATAGGCCCCTTTATCTGCCCTTTTTAACGGATTAGTCCCCGGAACGCTATTCTGCGCCTTTATTGGGTGTGTTAAATAATCCCTTGACATTGTGGAGAGATAAGGATCCAGATCGTTACTCATCTTGGGGTTGGATTTGAACCTGCGACTGGGACAGTAGTGTTGTGCTTCACCGATAAACGCTTGACCGAAAGTAGAGAGTCTCCCCAGTGGCGTTTCGCGCGATCCTCGGATGGTGGGTCCTGTGGGTATGGGGGGAAACAACAGGAAAACAGGGAGGTGGTGACACACATATAAACAATAAACATTTAATGTCCTCCGGCTGTGGCCCCTGCACACTTGGCTCAGAGTCCAATGCCTTTGGGGATTGGGACCCTGCCCCGGGACTCCATCTGATGTATTTCGCCTCTTAATCCCCCTCCCTCCCAAAGGACTTTGCTGGGACTACCAAACCCTCTCCAGCCCCTGGCCCAATGTGGACCGCAGAGCAGGGCTGATCCCTCACTCCCACCGCCGCTCTATATCAACAGTCTAACCTTAACCTTTATATCTTATTTCTACTAACACCTATGTTGATGCTAACCCAGGCACCTGTTTTTCCGTTGCTTTAGTCCCTATTCTATGCTTCCCTATTCAATTGGGTGGCCTCATCCCCTTACCCCATCCTAGTATACCCTCTATGATGTGTCGCTCTCCTGTCTATTATCATTATATACAGTTCCCTTCTTCTAACTTGCTTGACACCGACCCGCTTAACCCTGCTCAACTCGCTTCTACTTGCTATCACTTACTCTCTACAATCCGTAACATACACACCTCCTCTTTGTACCCCTGCTTTTTGCCCTTCTCTCCACCTCTCCTCACTCCCCTTGTCCCCTACCCCTTCCCCCACACTTTCCCTCAACTCCTCCTTCCCGTCTCCTTCCAGCAGCTACAACCTTCCCTTCCGCCCTCCCATTACTTCCTTATCTCTACTGTCCTAGCCCTTCAGATTAACCATCCTCTTGCCCGGCATAAACCCTCAGTTAGGGGTTACCCCCCCCTCCTCCTATAATCTGCCCTGGTCGCTATCCTCAGCTTGTAAGCCCCTGTCTTTAACTAACGTTCCTACTTGCCCCCCACCGATACTCCCGCCACCTCCTCAATGCCTCTACCCTCTTTCTTTCTAAAGTGGGGTTTGGGTCTCGTTCTCCCTCGGCTCCGCTTCGCTGCCGCCGAAGCCGTCTCCGTCTCACGGGTTAGCCCCCCGGGTAAGTAATTTGAAAAGTCCCGCTGCTGCTCCGGGCCTCTTGTGGGACGCGCGTCACTTATCTCGTGATATCCAGAACACTACTTTGGCCACTTGCAAGATGGCCGCTAGCAGGCCCTTGTTACGGTTTTTCATCAGCGCCCAACATCTGGCCGCCGCCATTTTGGAATCGTCGCGTCGAGCCTGGACGGAGGTGTGTATGCTCTCTGCCCTGGCTGATGGTGGTTTCCTCCTGCTCCTGGCGTTCCAGACTGGAATGCTTCTCCTGCCTCGTGTATGTCGCCATTTTGGGCCTTCATACCGTCATCGAGCCCAGGTAAACAAGTCTCTTTCAGATAGGCAAACAAGGCTTTTTTTTCCCCACCGGAGGGGATCTTGATGGCGGGTACTTGATCAGCAATGGGGACAACGCCTATAACATAGTACAAGGCAATTTTAATCTGGGAACTGATAACTTAGCTTCCTCCTAACACGTGGGGGCGAAAACGAACATATCTTTGGTGGGATTCAACTTCTGGGCGTGAAGTCGGGAGATATGACCCGCCGTTTGCCCAGCTGGGACACGCGGGTTTTCCTCCACCATCTCCGGTTGTCGCTGGTGCCCCTTTAAGCCCCAACTTTTTGAAGGAAAGCCTCTCCCTCCCCAACTCTTTCATGTGTGGGGGGCTCTTCCATTTTTATCTGACGGACAGCCCGATGGAAATGTCCATCTATAGCAAAGAACACTGTGTCCCTCAACACCATTAGTGATTGGTGTAAGGCCCTGCGGACGCGCAGCAAAGTCGAGGGGGACAGGTCTTGAAAGATGAGTTAAGTTTTACACCCCTCTAATTCCACCGACGGTGTATCCCGGGCCCTCTGTAGATAGCCTCCCTGGTCTTATAATAATGCAGGCAGACGTGCTATAATGGTCGCGTGGCTGCTCAGACTGCATGGGCCATCGTTCTCAGGGCCCTGTGGCAACGTCCATTTCTAGCCGCTCTTTATGTAGAGGACGGTCTGCAGCGAGCTCTCCCAGCCATCTCATCATGAATTCCTCACACTCCCCTGCATCTTCAGGGACCCCCCGGATCCTGATATTATTACGCCGCTCGCGGTTCTCAGCGTCCTCTTGCTTCTCTTTCAGGTCGGTGATTTGAATCAGCATCTCCGCTGCTTTTTTAGTTTTGCGTTTGGCGGCCGTGGATGTTACATCTAGCTGGGTCTCCACTCGTCCTGTGCGCTCCCCCAAGCTACCGATCTCCCTCCCCATCTCTTTTATTTCTGCCTGAAGGAGGGTTTTGAGATCTGTATAAAGGCGATTGAAATCGCAAAGCCGAACTGGCTGGTATTCTGGATTTTCTCCATCCTCCCTCTCTCCCTCCCGTTCTGAATCAGAGCTCTGATTCGAACTCGGCACCATTACTGCATCAGCCGCGCTGTTTCTGGTGCTGGGGAAATACTGTGGGAGCCCCTTTGATTTCGGGGTTTGAGCCTGTCGCTTTGCCATCTCGGTAGTTTAGCAGAGTGTTAGGAGTTGAATTCCCGAATTTTGTTGAAAAATAAAGGTTGTTTTATATCATTAGATTCTGAGCGGGGCACAGAGCAATGGGATCACGCATCCATTCTCTCTGCCGTCGCGCATTTTTGTTTTCTTGTCGTTCCAGGAAAAAGGGTGGCCTAGAGGGAGATGAGGGCGTTGTGTCCAGTCAAATCTGCTTGTACAGTCAAATGTACAGTATATAAACAGCAGCAATGATGTACACAAAACCTCTCCTCTCTCAATGAACTACTGTACTGCAGACAGAATGAGGAAAAGATAAAGACTAAAGAAAAAAATAATTTTACTATACAGTATATAGTATATACAGTATATTATACAGTCCATTACAGTACTATACTGTATATAGTATTAAATAATATTCTTATAAATGTGCATTACTCATGTTTCCCCATGTTTTACAAAGGTTATCCAATTTCAAGCTGCCAAAAGAATTTAATAAAAGCTGCAGAATGTATTATTGTGTGTTGATGGTTTGAATTGCTGTGCACTTTCAATGTTTCAACATTGTACAGTATTTGTAAATAAATGTTTTTGTACTGACTCCACCAATAAAAGAACATGTTGATTTTCCAAAGCATTACCGTTCAAACAACAGGCCTCTAAGGGTTGGGGGAGGGGGATGGTGTGATTAGACGCAGGCGTACTGAGTGTTTGTAGCTCGGCTATGGGCGGATTAAGAACACAATGGCAATATGCAGAAGGTTAACGACCCAGTGGAGAGAGGGGGTTGGTAGGAGAGGGTGACTCAGCCGATTGACGCTTTGCTAGGGAGGGATTAAAAACTCTGGAGGTGTGTGGCTGAAATAGTTAACAGCAGTGTCATTTCAAAAGGCAGTTAATCATAATAATTGGATGAATAAACCCCCAAAGACAACCCCCAAATGCAGTACATAAAAAGCAAGTCACTTTAACTCCCTTTGCCCCATGCACCAAAAATGTTTTGTGGCAGAAGAATTTAATAAAGGCTGCAGAATGTATTATTGTGTGTTGATGGTTAGAATTGCTGTGCACTTTCAATGTTTCAACATTGTAAATAAATGTTGTTGTACTGACTCCACCAATAAAAGAACATGTTGAATTGCCTCACATTGTTTCCATTTGCTCCTTTGACAGTGTAACAAATGTAGAGGCTTGCTGCACTGTTTTTTTACTGTCTGGTCGCGCAATTGGCGTAGGAACTACGGCAATTGGTGTGGGAACTAGGTCAATTGGCGTGGGAACTTCTGTTCTAGGGCACCTATAAATAAAATTAATTTGGCCCCTAGATGTTAGGAATTACACAGTATACTGTACGGCCATAAAACATCAGCATACAGTACAATATTATCCATCGAAATGCCCCCATTAGCCGTTTTCTTTTCTGATGAAAAACAAAAAGAAAAGTTTTAATGTACAGTAATGGTCAGCCCCCTAAAGAAGTACCCAGCCAGCCCCACCAAAATAATACGGCAACTCACCATTGAATTTCCCATTCAGCTGGCGCCGGCGCCGGTCCACTGCCAATCCAGCTTTCTTCATCATCGACAGTTTGCAGCGGGACTAGTCCACCTGTAGTCAGCTGGTGAGGCTGGAAATCGCTTAGGTACATGCAAGTTTCATCAAAACTGCACGCCAAATTCCGACTCAGGCTCAGGCTCAGGCTCAGTGTTGTCACGACAGTGGGAGACCGGTACTGGAAGCCGGTGGCTGGTGCTGGTGCATTGCTTGGCACGACTGGTCGCTTCTTATTTGGTTTTACATGACCCTATCGCTTTTTCGCCCTCCATGATCATAGATACGGGAAAAATCCGGTGACACACTTCAATTACCCTCCAACAAATTTGGGCTCAATATGGTGAAACAGGGTGTCACTACATAACCTTTTCCTTCTACTGCACGTGCACGCTTCCACGTATGAGGAGTTGGTGAAAATTTGTAAAAGTTCATAGTTTTCGTAAAATACTGATAAATTTGAGCAACTGTTGCCATCTTATCATCTGTTGCATTAATCGCGGCCCATATCAAAACGCGTAACTTCTATCAGGTTTTTGAAAAAGCGGGCTGCACTTGAACACTCATGGTTGTGTCTCTGCAATAGTTTAACACAAACTGAAACTGGTCTTTGTCTTTCTTTATAATGAAAACCAAAATTGATACATTTTTGCAACCTCTTCCTTCAGTCTCAGGCCAGGCCAAGTTACAATGGCAACTGTGGTACAGTATCTTTTAAACAAACGACTGCAAGCGCACACATAACTGATATCGCGAATTACCAATTCATGAATTTCTGCCATCTGGATGACACGCGAAGCATTGCAGCCTATATAAATCCGAACCTATTCAATAAACTCATCAGCGGGCATGACACCGTGGCTGGGAATGCAAGGTGAACGCATGCGCCAGGTGAACAGCGTCGCATTCCAGGAACCAGCCAGGGACAACCAGTGATTTGAGAGAATAAAAGCTGCCGCAACTGTATATATATATATATATATATATATCTTAGGCCTCCTGGCGAGTGGATTTAGGCCGTTCTGCGGCTCTATGAATTCCCCTGCTCGCCGCCAATTTTTAAAATAAAATAAATAAGTAATCCCTCCTCCCTGATTGGCCTGACACGGGGAAGAGGCCGGCTGGCAGCTCTGGGTCAGCCCCAACCCCCCTTACCCTTGATCCCCGTTCTGGCCCGGGCGGGAGGTAGGCTGGAGGGGTCCATGGCTGCTGCTGCCCAGGTGCTTCCCCTCCTCCCACGCTCGGGTAATGGAAGCGGGAACAGGCTGTCAGCAGCCTGCGCATGCGCACATGGATGCGGGGGGCGGAGGTAGCGGGGGGGTCCCCGGGCTGCTGCGGCCAGGCGCTTCCCCTCCATCCCAGCTCTGGTAATGGGACGCGGGAAGCAGGCTGGAGCAGACGGCGCATCCGCATGCGGACGCGTCGTTTCTCATGGGGAGGGTTGGTGTTGCGTGCGGCTGTCCCTCCCCTGGGGCCCCGATCCTCCTGCCTGCTTGTCGTCCTCCCCACCACCCCCCGCCTGCTGCCTGACCCCCCAGCCCCTGGGCCTGCTGCACCCGACCCTCAGATTGCATGTGAGGACAAGCCTGGATTAACAGGTGGACCCAACTACCCTTTCACTGAATACCCAACACACGAGGAGTGTGGTGGGAGTCTGGTGTTTGTGTCCTCGTGTTGTGTTCTAGCTGTAAGATTCAAGCAGTTGTGTGTGTGTGGTCTGTGTGTGTGTGTGGGAGAGTGTGTGTGTGGGAGAGTGTGTGTGTGTGTGGGAGAGTGTGTGTGTGTGGGAGAGTGTGTGTGGGTGTGGGAGAGTGTGTGTGTGTGTGTGTGTGGGAGAGTGTGTGGGAGAGAGAGAGTGTGTGTGTGTGTGTGTGTGTGTGTGTGTGTGTGTGTATGTGTGGTTTGTGTGTGTGTGTGTTTGTGGTGTGTGGGTGTGTGTGTGTGTGTGTGATGTGTGTGTGTCGCTATTGTTTGTGTTTTGTGATTGTGTGTGTGATAATGTGGTGAACCAAATACCAGAAGTGTCCACCCAACTACACCCAATCACCCACCATCACCCCACCAACCATCCAACCCAACACCCACCCCCCCCCCCCATCAACACCATCACGCCCCCCACCCAACCATCAACCTCACACCTAACCCACACACCCACCCATATACCCCTACCCCCACACCCCCACAACCCTCTCTCCCACGCCTCCAATCCACACCCCCCATCCACCCCACACCCCCCCCCACTCACCCCACACCCCACCCGCCAACCCCATCACCCCAACCTCCCTCTCCCGCCCCCCTCACCCCACTCTCAACACCATCTCTTCCGTCCTCACGCCATCACCCCCGCCTTCACCCCCCCCCCCAATCCCCTCCCACCCCACACCAACTCACCCCCATGATCTCGTCGCCTCATGTCTCTCACCCTCTTCTCTCACCCTCTTCTCTCATCCCTCGTCTCGTCACCCCCCCTCTCTCCCCCCTCTCTCCCCCTCTCATCCCCCACTCCTCTCATCTCATCTCCCTCCCCCCTCTCTTCCTCCTCCTCTGCCCCCTCCTCTCATGCCCTCACCCGCTTCGCTCTCTCTCCACCCTCTCTCTGTGTCCTGTCTCACACTCTCTTTCTGGATCTCTTATTTACCCTATATATCTTACCTGCCCTATACACTAAACAACACCGAAATAACCTATACTACTTTCTTCCAGATCTGACTCAAGCATCACACAAAGACCAATCGGAACCCCCCCTAACCCAGAAACCGAGTTGGGAACATAACCCCTCCATTAAACATTGCAGGAAGAGGGCTACCTGTACATTGAGGGACTGCGGATCAGGTAGATTCCCAGGCGGATTGCTGCTTTAGATATTGTGAAGCCGGGACAATCCAGACACTGGTTAAGGGGTTCGGAAACTATCCATTCACACCTGGCTTTTATTTCTAGATCGACATTTACACACACCACACACACCCACACGTAACAAGGACTAATTGTAGTATAATGTAATACATAATACATTTATGTCAAAAACGAATTTTGTTCTGACTAGGATTTTATTAAATGTATTTTATTTATTATTATTAATTTTAAATAAGCGCGTTGGGGCGGGACTAGGGTTGGGCGGGACTAGGGGCGGGGTTGGGGCGGGACTAGGTGGCGAGTAGATTTTTTGGTTTGGCGGAGTAGATTTTTGGGTGATTTGTTTGAAAATGATATATATTTCTATATATAAATATTTTGGGTACGGGGGCGGGTGATGGGAGATTGCCCCAATTGTTGGTGTTTAGGGCTTGCGGGTGGATAGCATAGGGGTTAAAAAACCCCTTCATTTCCGTATCTGTATTAACTGTTAAGGTCATGAAGGGGTTGGCAACACGCAACCCCCCCCGCAAGCCCTAAACACCCACCAAGGGCCAAATACCATACCCCCCCTTCACCCACCCCCGCTCCCCACATAAGCCTGGCACTGTTGTTTAAACACCCCATGCACTGCATTAGCGTTAGCCGCTAAGGTAATGAAGTGTGCTGTAAATGCCTTTTCCCGAGCACTCGGCTTCATGCCGGGGGTCTCCAGTGGCTGGTATTAATGTGTATCAGCTCTCCGGAGACCACTGCATAACTCCACAGGTGAAAAAGGAAACAATTTATTCAAAAGTCGCTATATTGAGGGATACCGCTCATCCCCAGCTTCTTCTTGCCAACTGTTTTGTGGCGCCGGTTTTTTGGAGGAAACAATCGCCATTCAGAGCCCCGATCAGCTGCAAGCAGCTTGATCCGGGGCGCCCCTATAATAACAACGAGTTTAAAGACTGGTGTGATGCTGGCCAAAAGGGGCTTCCTTCCTCCAGCGATTCCATTCACACCTGACGGTATGTATTCCCGGGCCCTCTGTTAAGAATAGCCTCCCTGGCTTATAATAATGCGACGTGCTATAATGTCGCGGGGCTGCTCAGACTGCATGGGCTCGTCTCAGGCCCGGTGGCAAAGATCCATTTCTAGCGCGTCTTTGGGGACGTTCTGGCAGCAGCTCTCCCAGCCATCTCATCATGTTTCCTCACACTACCCTCCCCTGCTCTTCAGGGACCACCCTATCCTGATATTATTACGGACCGCGCTCGCGGTTCTCAGCGTCCTCTTCTCTTGCTCTCTTCAGGTCGGTATTTGAATCACATCATCTTCTCCGCGGCTTTTTAGTTTTTCGTTTGGCGGCCGTGTGTTACATCTAGCTGGGTCGCCACTCGTCCTGTGCGCTCCCCAAGCTCCGATCTCCCTCCCCATCTCTTTTTTATTCCTGCCTGAAGGAGGGTTTTGAGATCTGTATAAGGAGGCATTTGAAATCGCAAAAGCCGAACTGGCTGGTATTCTGGATTTTCTCTCATCCTCCATCTCTCCCTCCCTTCTGAATCACGAGCTCTGATTCGAACTCGGCACCATTACTGGCATCAGCCGCGCTGTTTCGGTGCTGGGGAAATACTGTGGGAGCCCCTTTTGATTTCGGGGTTTGAGCCTGTCCTTTGCCATCTCGGTAGTTTATCAGAGTGTTTGGAGTGAATTCCCCGAATTTTGTTTGAAAAATAAGGTTGTATTTATATCATTGATTCTGAGGCGGGGCACAGAGCAATGATCACACCATCCATTCTCTCGGTGCCGTCGCGCGACTTTATTTTTTGTTTCTTGTCGTTCCAGAGAAAAGGGTGGCCTAGAGGAGATGAGGGCGTTGTGTCCAGTCAATCTGCTTGTACAGTCAAATGTACAGTATATAAACACAGCAGAGCAATGATGTACACAAAACCTCTCCTCCCTCAATGAACTACTGTACTGCAGACGAATAAGGAAAAGATAAAGACTAAAGAAAAAAATAATGTTACTATACAGTATATATATAAACCGTCTATTAACATAAGTCCATTACAGTACTATACTGTATATAGTATTAAAATATAATTCTTATAAAATTTGCATTACTCATGTTTCCCATGTTTTAAAACAAATGTTATCCAATTTCAAGCTGCCAAAAGATTTAATAAAGGCTGCAGAATGTATTATTGTGTGTTGATGGTTAGAATGCTGTCACTTTCAATGTTTCAACAGTGTAATAAAGTTTTTGTACTGACCCTACTCATCCAATAAAATACTGTTAGAATTGCACGCAACATGCCCAAAGAGCTGTTAGGGTTGTAGACTCGCAACCAAGGTAAGAGATCCCCCAAGATTCTAATTCCCCCTTGGTTCCTGGTGGTGGGGGGCTCTTATGACACGTGTTGAACATAGTAGCTTGGCATCGGTTTTTTACACATCTTGTCTGGTCCGCAAGTGGGTCGTAGAACTACGCAATGGTGTGGGAACTAGGTCAATTGGCGTGGGAAAAAACTTCTGTTCTGGGCACCTATAATAAAATTAATTTGGCCCACCTAGGATGTTAGGAATACACAGATAACTGTATCGGCCATAAAAACAGCAGCATACAGTACAATATTACATGCGAAATGCCGCCTCCCATTGCCGTTTTCTTTTCTGATGAAAAACCAAAAAGAAAAGTTTTAATGTACAGTAAGTCCAGCACCCCTAAGAAGTAACCCAGGCCAGCCCCCCAACCAAAATAATACGGCAAACTCACCAGTTGATGTTCCCCCATTCATCTGGCGCCGGGCGCCTGGATCCACTGCCAATGCACCCAGCTGTCTCTTCATCAGCGACAGTTTTGCAGCGGGACAGTCCACCTGTAGTCCTGCTGTTTTTGAGGATAAGGAAATCGCTTAGGTACATGCAAGTTTCATCAAAACTGCACGCCAAATTCCGACTCAGGCTCAGGCTCAGGCTCAGGCTCAGGCTCAGGCTCAGGGTTGTCACTGACAGTGGGACCGTCATTGGAAGCCGGTGCTGGTGCTGGTGCATTGCTTGGCAGCGACTGTCGCTTCTTAGTTGGTTTTAACATGACCCTTCGCCTTTTGCCGCCTCCATGATCATAGATACGGGAAAAATCCGGTGACACACTTCAATACCCTCCAACAAATTGGGGCTCAATATGGTGAAAACAGGGGTCGCTACATAACCTTTTCCTTACTGCACGCTTCCACGTATGAGGAGTTGGTGAAAATTTGTAAAAGTCATAGTTTTCGATAAAATACTGATAAATTTGAGCAACTGTTGCCATCTTATCATCTGTTGCATTAATCGCGGCCCATATCAAATACGCGTAACTTCTATCAGGTTTTTGAAAAGCGGGCTGCACTTGAACACTCATGGTGTGTCTCTGCAGAATAGTTTAACACAAACTGAAACTGGTCTTTGTCTTTCTTTAATATGAAAAGCCAAAATTGATACATTTTTGCAACCTCTTCCTTCAGTCTCAAGGCCAAGGCCAAGTTACAATGGCACACTGTGGTACAGTATCTTTTTTAAACGAAACACCTGCAAGCCGACACATTACTGATTCGGCGAATTACAATTCATGAATTTCTGCCATCTGGATGACACGCGAAGCATTGCAGCCTATTAAAATCCGAACCATTATCAATAAACTCATCAGCCGGGCATGACCCATGGCTGGGAATGCAAGGTGAACGCGGCATGCGCCAGGTGAACAGCGTCGCATTCCAGGAACCAGCCAGGGACAAACCAGTGATTTGAGAGAATAAAAGCTGCCGCAACTGTATATATATATATATATATATATATATCTTAGGCCGCTGGCGAGTGGATTTAGGCCGCTTCTGCGGCTCTATGAATTCCCCTGCTCGCGCCAATTTTTAAAAATAAATAAATAAGTAATCCCTCTCCCTGATTGGCCTGACACGGGGAAGAGGGCCGGCTGGCAGCTCTGGGTCAGCCCCAACCCCCCTTACCCTTGATCCCCGCTTGCTGCCCGGGGCGGGAGGTAAGCTGGAGGGGTCCCGTGGCTGCTGCTGCCCAGGTGCTTCCCCTCCGTCCCACGCTCTGGTAATGGGAGCGGGGAAGCAGGCTGTCAGCAGCCTGCGCATGCGCACATGGATGCGGGGGGCGGGAGGTAGGCGGGGGGGTCCCGCGGCTGCTGCTGCCAGGCGCTTCCCCTCCATCCCACGCTCTGGTAATGGGAGCGGGGAAGCAGGCTGGTAGCAGACTGCGCATGCGCATGCGGACGCGCACGTTTCTCATGGGGAGGTTGGTGTTGCCGTGCGGCTGTCCTCCGCTGGCCCCGATCCTCCTGCCTGCTTGTCCGGTCCCCAACCCCCCCGCCTGGCTGCCTGACCCCCCCGCCTGGCTGCCCGACCCTCAGATTGCATGTGGAGGACAAGGCCTGGATGAACAGGTGGGCCAACTCCCTTTCAATGAATACCCACACAGTGTGTGTTTCTGTGTGTGTCTGTGTGTCTCTGCCTGTGTGTGTGTGTGTCTGTGGTGGTGTGTGTGGTGGAGGTGTCGTGTTGGGAAAGTGGTGTGTGTGTGTGGGAAAGTGGAGTGTGTGTGTGGGAGAGTGGTGTGTGTGTGTGTGTGTGTGGAGT
>WSYH01000055.1:185620-385094 GCA_036426205.1 Ascaphus truei
ACCCCACCCATCAACCCACAGTCTCCGCCCTCTGTCTCTCGCCCTTGTCTCACCTCTGTCTCTCACCTCTGTCTTCACCCTCTGTCTCTCACCCTCTCTCTCTCTCACCCCTTCTACCCCTCTCTCACCTCACCCTCTTCATCTCTCTCTCACCCTCTCTTACCCTCTCTCTCCTACCCCTCTCTCCTCCACCCCTCTCTCTGTGTCTGTCTCACACTCTCTTTCTGGATCTCTTATTTACCCTATATATCTTACCTGCCCTATACTACACCGAAATAACCTATACTACTTTCTTCCAGATCTGATTCAAGCATCACACAGAAGACATCGGAACCCCCCCTAACCCAGAAGACAGGTAGGGAACATAACCCCTCCAATGTAAACATTGCAGGAAAGAGGCTACCTGTACTTGAGGGACTGCGGATCAGGTAAGATCCCAGGCGGGATTGCTGCTTTAGATATTGTGAAGCCGGGACATCCAGACACTGGTTAAGGGGTTCAGGAAACTAGTCATTCACACCTGGCTTTTATTTCTAGATCGACATTTACACACACACACACACACACACACACGTAACAAGGACTAATTGTAGTATAATGTAATACAATAAATACATTTATGTCAAAAACGAATGTTGTTCTGACTAGGAATTTATTAAATGTATTTTATTTATATATTTTATTTTAAAGCGGGGTTGGGGGCGGGACTAGGGTTGGGGGGGGACTAGGGCGGGGGTTGGGCGGGACTAGGTGGCGAGTAGATTTTTGGTTGGGCGAGTAGATTTTTGGGTGATTTGTTGAATACTGTATATATTTCTATATAAATATTGTGGGTAGCGGGGCCGGGTGATGTGGGTATTAGCCCCAATTGTGGGTGTTTAGGGCTTGCGGGTGGATAGCATGAGGGGTTAACCCCTTCATTTCCGTAGCTGTATAACTGTTAAGGTCATGAAGGGGTTGTCAACACGCAACCCCCCCGCAAGCCCTAAACACCCACCAAGGGCCAAATACCCCCTTCACCCACCCCCGCTCACCACAATAAGCCTGGCACTGGTGGTTAACCCCTGCACTGCATTAGCGGTTAGCCGCTAAGGTAATGAAGTGTGCTGTAATGCCTTTTCCCAGCATCGGCTTCATGCGGGGGTCTCCGGTGCTGGTATTAATGTATCAGCTCCGGAGACCACTGGCATCAATCCAAGGTAGGAAAAGGGAAACATTTATTCAAAGTGCTATATTGGGGGAACCGCTCATCCCCAGCTTCTTGCCAACTTTTTGTGGCGCGGTTATTTGGAGGAAAAATCGCCATTCAAGAGCCCCGATCAGCTGCAAGATGCTGATCGGGGCTCCTAGAATACAACGAGTTTAAGAAGCTGGTGATGAGCTGCAAAAAAGGGCTTCTCGCCAAGCGATCGGCGGATTTTTTTATCCGCCCCAAAAAAACGGCGGATTTGCATAGTCTCGCCAGGTTCTCGCTGCTTCATGAATAGCAAGAGGCACTTTTGGCGAAAACCTAGCCAGAAATGACTTATTGGAGCTCTCTGCATACACCCCATAGTGTTTCAAAACACTTCAAACTGAAACATTGTCAAAATCCTAAAGGCTTGATCTGTAAGAGGATTGCATGCCCTAAACAAATTTGTAGAGGAGGTGACAGATTGAATCAGATTTCCAGACGCGAAAGCTTCTGGTTCTATATATTAAAAACTTTGCCCCCAAAAGGTATGAATATAGAGTTTGTCCTGGTATCTTTTCTCAAAGGTAGCTAGGTTCAGTTCTCTAATATTCAGCGGTATCATCGGTTATCCCGATTTTCTATTATATTGTGGTTTACATATAAAAAAAAATTATATTGATGTTTTTTATGGTTGAACATGTGCGTTTATTTGTATATGAGTCATGGAATACCAGGTTTATCAACAAATTTTTATACCGGGATCATATGATTGAGCAAAACAAGAAGGTAAAATAAATTGTAAATTGTAAATTATTTCAGGAAAAGACATACTGTACACACAATGTAACACAATTTAAACGGTTAACACACTTGCTGGGAACAGGGCTAACGAATAAACTTGTCCTTTACATGAAATTCAGAAAACAAACCTCTATAGGAGCCCTTTCCAATGACGGGAGGTACTCACGAAAGTCCTGGAACTGATTTCAGCATGCAATGCCAGCCACGACCACTATGTTCTCAAAAAGCGGGACTTAGAAATTTTTCTGACTCAAAATCTTTGAAGTCGGCTCGCGTCTATTAAGCACAGAGCATCTTTGAATTTGCCGTTGAAAGTTTGGCACTAGGAATCTGCGCTCCTGATTGGCTGCAGGGTTTCTCATGGGTTTCAGTGTCCTATTCACAAACCTCTACAGCCTATCAGAGCGTGGGAATTCTCCTGCCAGCCAATCACCGATTTGCCGGTATTGTAAAGCCTGGTGGGCACTTTTTCTCAGTCTGCTAAGGGGCATGCGTCAACCTGGCACCTCTGCCTTTTAGAATATTGAGCCCACATGTTGCCCAGGCTCCACAGAGTCTGGGGTTGGGCAAATGGTTGCCGGATAGTCCTGTGTTAGCCCAGGACAGAGGTACGTAAGTATAACTGCAGTACCCCACCTGTTCTAACACCTTGGCATCCCTGAGGCTTTCAGGTCCGGACTCCGCACAAGCATCAAGCTTGGTAGCCATCTGATCCCTCGGAACCCAGGACTTGGAAATCCCACAATTCATTCACAGGTTATCAGTACATACTGCACCGACACACTTTATTCGAGCAAATACCCGGTATGTACCTGGCAGATACCTGGAATGCGCCACTCCTAACCTCTGACAAGCCCCGTTGCATTTGCCTTCCCAGCCTGGGTTCATGCCTGGCTGATGGGCGGCTGATCTGTTAAATGATAATGATTAGGATTTAATAGGCTGCAATGCTTCGCGTGTCTACCAGATGGCATAAATTCATGAATTGTAATGCAGTTTATATATATATACTGTGCAGTATTGCAGCCAGCGGGAACAAAATGCTTCAATCCCTGCTTGGAAAATAACTCAATGTACTCGGGCAGAATACAGTCACTAACCTCAATACACCCGGGTATACCCGAATTCGTGGGACTAGCCAAGCTCGAATTAAGTGTGTCGCCAGTGTATACCTATTAAACATAACTCTTTAATAAAATATACTGTGTCCTGTATCTTTTGTGATAAAAATGTGTAAGTCCCTGTTCTAGTGTGAGGGAATGAGTAAAGGAATATACTGCTTACACTCATTAGCCTCGTCCTTGCCACACTCTAGAAATGGCTTTTAAACTTTTTACACACAAAAATCACTCCCAGCTTTTTCATATATCTGAAGCATCCCCTGTACCCTATACTAGGTTCAGGGTACCTGGGCACGAACCTGGGCACCCCTCCTTATACTAGGGATCCCCTGTATGTTGCAGGTATACATTAACCCCGTCATGCCCCGTTTACCTTGTCTGGATTATGCTGCAGCAGGAATCCTGGCAGTGAGTTGCAACTTGAGTTGCAAGTTTTCAGGGTAGGAGTTTGCCTGAGCAATGTGCTTTAATATATCTGAGAATCTCACTTGATTCCCAGATACATCTTTTGGGGTATCCCATAACTTTGGACCCCTGATTCATAGTCACATTCTGCAAAGACTTTCTATGGCAAACCCAACATGAAACTTACAACCTACAAATCTCCTGGTCCCAGTACCCCAGGAAAGGCAAACACAGAAAAATCTTTAATGTTGCATAATTTTCACACACACAGCAATGCATTTTCGACATCTAGGTCAAAGAGATGACATTATAGGACCTCAACACACAGATTGGGGGTACCCAAGTGGGCTGAACTTTTATTAGTGAGCTTGGATACTGTCACGGGAGACCAATGCTTTTAACACCTTAATACCCAGATCGTTTGATTGAGCAAAATGTGAGATAAAATAAATTCTGATTTATTTACAAAATGAACATACACAGCTTCATCTACTAAATACTAAGAAATAACACTTACTGGGACAGGGCAAAACAAAATAAAATGTTCCCGGAACGAACTTCACAGAAATAAAGTCTCTAAGCACCAATTCCCAGGAGCGGGGTTGGTGCACAAAACAGAGCTGCAAAATAGTCTTTGGCTAGTGGCGTTTCATGCAACCACTCTTACGCCGCAGAAAGTAATCATTTAGTTCCCCCAATTAAGGATTGGTTAGCAAATCCTTAGTCCTTACGAATACTGGAAGCGGGATACAAATCTTGGTCCGATGATAAAGTCTTTGTACCGCACGCTGAATCTTAGATGAAATCTTTCACGGCATGATGAATCTATCTCTCGATCGGCTGCACAGACTTTTAAAACCACACAAGCCCTATCACTATAATGTGCAGCCAATCATGGCATGGGAACAACGCATACCACCTATTGGCAAGGTTTGCCAATACTTCATGGATCCGGGCAGAGGCTTCAAGGTATGCTACGGTCATGCGCTAACTTCGCACCTGAGCCGCTTAGCATACCTAACCAAGCCCACTTCCCTGGCGACATGTTGTCTACCTGTCCCTGGACATCTGGCAGGAAAAAACTGTTTATATTTACTTCCCTCCACTTAACACTTTAAACTGTCGGTTCCTATTAAAGTCCAGACTTTCCTAGACATTCTGGAGTCGTCTCAGCATGATGTCTTAGAAGTCCTGACTTAAGCTATGCATGACTCACAGGCCGGACTGGCTGGCCATATATCTGGGAATCACTGTACTTGTGAACCAAGTGTTTTCGCTGCTCTGCCTGCTTTAATGTAAATGCCCTTGCTCTTATAATTTTAATAAACCAAAAAGAGGGGGACTTACATCCATTACTGTTTATGAAAGTTTAAAATATAGAAACCATAACCGTTTTAATGAGTACCCCCTAGCCCTCTGGATAGCAAAAATCAGAGCGCTGGGACATTCCTATCCAAAGTTAGCTTGCTGCTTATTGGCTATGCAGCAAGCTGCCATGTTTTAAAAACGTTTTTTCCTTTCTTGCGGTTGGCAGTGAAACACTGTTACAAGGCTTATAACTGATACATAACTGATACATAACTGATACATAACTGGGGAAAGACATATACAATGTAACTCAGGCTAATGATGTGGTTCCCTTATGCCTAGCGGGACACACACAGGCAGTTTACAATACAATACAGGGTTGCAGCCATTATTAGGCTGCAAAGCTGATACTTTACATTCATAATATGACTCAGTGGCACCCAGCTGGGTAGAATACCTTTATTTACTGGCCTGTGTACCCCTTCACTGTCACAGGTACCCCTTCACATCACAATATGCATATTGTTTTTGATCATATTCATTTTATTTGTTTGTACTAATATACTGCAATAGTGTTTATGGGTATGACCTAACATCTCACAGTATTAAGGATGTATACTATGGAATGGCTTAATGCAGTATTTTATATCGTAACCACAAGGATTACCCTGTATGTCTTTTTTTCAAGAAAGACACTGATAGGGTTACACAGGTTGTCTAACCAGGCTCTATTTGTATACGACTATAGAGCTCCATCACCCCTGACGAAGTGACGCAGTACATCACGAAATGTGCAGGGTGGAGCTATCCCTGTCCGTTAGTGGAAGCCTCAGGAGTTTGGCACCCGGCAGTGACGTCGACCGGAGAGACAGTGTGAGGAGTCGAGACCGCGAACAAAGGAGATCAGTGCAACACTGATCCCAGCTGCGGGACACCACTCAGGAGGCTCAAGCCGTGGACGGCAATTTGTGTCGTGCAATACAAGCAGGCACACGCTGAGTGTGGTTTTTTTATATGTGTGTGTATTAATAAATGTTTTAGTCAATACTAAACTAGGTACTTTTATTTCACTTTGTTTTGGGTAAAATCACGGATTGTTTGAGACCTCGGCGAACGGATGAAATTGTGGACCTGATCAAGTGCAAGGGAGAGGATCATACTGCACCGACACACTTTATTCGAGCAAATACCCGGTATGTACCTGGCAGATACCTGGAATGCGCCGCTCCTCACCTCTGACAAGCCCCGTTGCATTTGCCTTCCCAGCCTGGGTTCATGCCTGGCTGACGGGCGGCTGATCTGTTAAATGATAATGATTAGGATTTAATAGGCTGCAATGCTTCGCGTGTCTACCAGATGGCATAAATTCATGAATTGTAATGCAGTATATATATATGTACTGTGCAGTATTGCAGCCAGCGGGAATAAAATGCTTCAATCCCTGCCGGAAAATAACTCAATGCACTCGGGCAGAAAACAGTCACAAACCTCAATACACCCGGGTATACCCGAATTCGTGGGACTAGCCGAGCTCGAATAAAGTGTGTCGCCAGTGTAGATACTCATTTTTTGCCAGTGCAACTTCATTCTTGTAAATCGGCACTTGTTGGGGTGAAGCGGGCCTGATAATCAAAGGTGCTGCACAATGGTCTGTTCCAATTATATCCATAGGAAATAATGTTTGGAGGAAAGAAATGTCTAAAGCCATCAACGTGGATAACAGGACTGTTCTGTTTGCACCTGGGATTTGATTTGTGTGTTCAAGCACATTGAAAATACAAACTAATGGCCCCTAACCTCTTAATCCCCTTAGCGGTTAGTAACCGCTATAGTAATTGGGGGTTAAACCCCCTCCCCCGCTACCCACCCGAGCTGCCTAACCAAACCCAAAGGGACATAGATAAATACATTGGCAGTCAATGGGTAAGCAAAAAATTTAAAAAATAAAAATACAATCAAAATACCTGAAAAATAAAAATGACATATAATCACTGTTTTTCTTACCTTTAGATGTCTTAACCCTCTGATTCCCGATGCATCTGAGCTCTCGATCTGCGACACAATGATTTCTGAGTTTCTTGCAGTATTCTTCCAAGGAATAAAGGGAGCAGTGGACACCACCAAACATGTTTGAGAATAAAAAGGGAAAGCACCATAGCGTAATAATGTAGGATTCTAGCTGGAAAATGGTCTGACGTAACCTCCCAAGTTTATGCTCACATACTATTGTGTTTAAATGCACAAATCACAATCAGTGACAAAAGATGTGGCTCTGTATGCTGGACATGGGCGTTTTAAGTGGGGAGAGAGGAAAAATAACACACTAGCGCAGATTGTAAAGTACAACAACTTTATAAATATAAAAGGATAAAATCGCTTTGAAATTCCTTTATTTAGTTCCATTGTTTGGCCTAAAGTCATTTTTGATGCTAACATTGTGAATACACCTTATCAAACAGTTATAGTGTTACTGGTGAATGTGAAACAAGCCCATTGCTAAATTATTGCTCAATAGCCCCCACTTGCCAGCACTTGTGGTGCTTCATAAACTGATTTGACAAGACGGTCTAGCAAAGGTATTTTTTTTGTGTATTGAGGGGTGAGCGGGAGTTCAGTTTCAAGGGTTAAAGGCCCTTGCCTGTATCACAGTTTGCTTGCCTGCTGAGGCCTAATTATTTGGTGTGTTGAATTGTAATGATTCTTAAAATGTGGGTTCCACCACTATGGGGTGATTTGGTTGTGGGAGTGTACATTATCAATAATACTTCTGCTGATAGCAGAAGGGATCATGTGCTGCAGCAATCCTGTGGGCTCATTATCACTGATGGGCAGCTTGGCAAGGTCATCTAGATGTTGGTATAATTGAATAAAGCTGTGGCCTTGTTTCCCCAGATGTGTTGTATGTTTATTTCATTCAAAGGAAAGAGAGGGAGGCTGTACAGCCTGTACAGGTCATGAATTCCTGATGCTGATGTCAAATCACATTTACTGGATTCATTCGGCTTTATTTTCTCACTGTTTACAAGTTCTCATTTAAAATAAACGTAATGCTTCACTATGAAAATTAGGACACTAATTAACTCACTTTGTGAGGAACAAGCTGTTATTTGATTCAATTGTTTCAGCTTTCAAAGCAAAGCAAATATCAATTTGAAGTGATTTATTCTGGTGACAAATTATACTACTAATTTCAATAGAAATGCAGCTGACAGGTGCCAATCAGTTCTGCAAATGCTTTTTATGTCATTTTGTCGGTGATATTGTGTCTTGAGAATTTCAATTAGGTAGAAAATAACTCAACAATGTATTAATTGGAATTTTGTATGAGAAAATAATTTAAATATAAATATACATGATTGGAGCAAAATGATTTACTTAAATATAAAAAACTAAAGCTTACAAGGAGGTTGATAGCATGGCTCTTAATGTAACTCAGCCAGCTTAAAATGTATCTTTCAATGTATGACTGTAGCTTTACAGGAAAATGCTCTAGATGCATGCTAAAAATATGCTCAATTCTAGTGAGTTACAGT
Organism: Ascaphus truei; assembly: GCA_036426205.1. Taxonomy (NCBI): domain Eukaryota; kingdom Metazoa; phylum Chordata; class Amphibia; order Anura; family Ascaphidae; genus Ascaphus; species Ascaphus truei. The sequence goes on from WSYH01000055.1 coordinate 193,963, forward strand.
GACTAACTGTACTGATGTCTGTGCTGTTAATACTGAACTGTAATAACTGTACTGATGTCAATAGATCGTATTCAACATGTACAGCTATCCTATAGTTAGGTTTTTAAGAATTGAAACTATGCTTAACCCATAGTGCTATTGGATTTTAAACAAATGTTACAGAAAAATGTAAAATTACTCAAAGTTCATACCCAACGAAATCAAAAAGTATTTTTCTAGATTTGCCTGAATTTGCTGTTCTAGTGGTGGAGTCCTCCTAGAACCAAAGGGAATGATTGGCATGTTTTTATTGGATGAATTTTTGGTGATTAGTAATGTTTACTTTTAATAAGACAAATAAGCATTTAAATGTATATATATATATACATATATTAACATAATATTGTTTAAGCTTGTTTCTTGGGTGTTCTTATTCTTTGAAGGTTTGCAAATATATTCCTTGCTGTGATGTAATTGTTTATAATCTTGAAAAGCTTGACTTATCCACTGGCAAATCATGCTTCTTTCTGCTTCCCCTTCTTCTGCTTTGTCCTCTGACATGAGAGTGCATACCAAATGTTAGTAGATCAGTTTGGAGGCTGTTAGAAAACTGTTTATTATATGAAAATGAGTAATGTTAACGTGAACCCTGCTTCAGCTAAGTCATATGTGGGTGTATAGGGGTATGGTGCTTGTGGGTGACAAAATGGGTAAACAGCAAAGAAAAGAGAACCCACTATTAGCACTCAATACCTTCAAGCAATGTAATGTGAAAATCTTAAAAATACTCTTTAATGCTGAACTAATTAAAATGATGGGTATTAAAATCCAACAAGGACACACATATATATAAACCCTAGGATGAGTATATAAGACACTCCGGGTTATAGATGAGTGGAAAGCAATTGAGGTGAATTAGATCAACTGTTCCAAGGGAACTGATATGCAGTATTCCCTAATGTGGTTGTTTAGGTGAGAGCAAGGGCGGGGGAGGCTAGCACAGCCTGTATAAGATAATAGACAGGTCCCTGAACTGTTAAGGGGTTAATGAGGCCTTACCGTCAGTGAAAATCTGGTGAACGGCAATCCTTCCAATCTGTCCCCGCCAGAATACCTGCAAAATTTACAGCCTGAGTCTGTTTTCACGTACAGGTACCAGCAAGCTTGCGTGTATCAAAAAGATTTCCAGCTTCATCAACTATCAACTACAGGTGTAGCAGGCCAGCTATCACCAGTCAACTATAATGCAGACTATGAGAGTGACAGTGGCTCATCTCCACCCGTTTGGCAAAGCTTATAATGAAGTTAAATATAATGTACAATACAATATTAAGTTTAATGTTGCAATTCAAGCTGCCGTTTAAAAAAATATTATTTTTTATAAAACAATACATTACTGTATGTGCATCAATACAATATGCACACAGACAAGTGATTAGCTACAGTAAGCTGCAGATCGGTCCATTCTCCTGTAATCAATCGCTTTGCTCAGGGTTATTTAATTTAATTCAATTCTTGCACAATTATTGAAACAGTAGTCCTGCAATATGATTGACTGAGCAGTTACTACAGTAGATACAATTGGTGGACAGCTAGGGAGAGGGCGGGGCTCAAGAGCCCGAGCTTATCAGAAGTTTATTCTCATCATACAGACGCACATGTACTGTAGGATATTGCTTGAACTGTTGCATTAATTCCCAATTACGCGACTTGACGCAGGCACAATACAGGAAATAATAGCATCATTTTTTTCCCCCAGAAAAGAAACTTTCACATCAGCTGAAAAAGGTAAAAGGAGGGATTTCGATGCACCTCTATCGCTTTTTTAAAACGTTGCTTGCGCATTGTTAATCTGATTTAAAAATCCAATTAGGCAAAACATTTAGAGTGACAGTGCACTTTTTATTGATTAGGACAAAATAATTGTGAGCTTTATAGAAAACCTTATACAGTCTGCTTGCATGTGTAATTAACTCTGTTAAGAAACCCCAAAAATACATATATATCTTTTATTCTATATGTATTATTTATTATTCAATACTTTCAAAACGCATATGCGTCATCCCATTTAGGCGCATGCGTGTGTGTCTCATTGGAACCTTGTTAAAACGCACATGCGTGTCATCCCATTTAGGCGCATGTGTCTCATTGGAACCTTGTTGAAACACATATGCGTGTCATCACATTTAGGCGCATGTGTGTACGTCTCATTGGAACCTTTTTGAAATGCATATGCGTGTCATCACATTTAGGAGCATGCGTGTGTGTGTGTGTCTCGGAACATTGTTCAAATGCCCGTCTTGGGGCTTTGGTGAGAATTACTTCTCATTCAATGTGAATTTCCAGTCTGAAAAAAAAAAATAGACCCCTTTTTTGTTTTGTTTCTTGACATGGGCTTGCATAACAATTTTTCCTATTTTTAGAATCAATCACTAGCTTTTTAATTCTACACTGCAGTCATGTTTACTGTACTTTATGAGGTGGGTGGCATACTGTAATTTTTATTTGGGGGGGTGGGGTTCAAAACATTCATATGACCTGTTCAAAAGATTTCTTTGAACTAATAATCCTGCATACACCTCTCCCCCCCTCCCCACACACACACACACACACACACACACACACTGTAAGCCTAACAAACCACAGTGAATTGAACTGCTTATCGACATGAGGTAGCTTCTCCCCACCTTCTTGCCAACTTTTTGTGGTGGGACGATTTGGAGAGGAAATCTCCATTTTAGAGTGGCGATCAGCCACGATAAGCTGAATGGGGTTACTAGAATTGAGCGAGTTTGAGTAGCTGGCGATAAGTGGCGTATCGCTGCACATTTGGTGGGTTTTTTTCCGGGAAAAAACGGCAATTTTGCTGTTATCGCAATCTTATCGGGGCTGACTTAATTGTTGTAGGCTTTTTTAACGATAAGCTAGATATAAGGGGGGTATCGTTGCTTATAGCATGAGGCCTTTAGTGTCATCAGCAAAGATGGAGACTTTGCTCTCTATGCCAACCTCAAGTTCATTAATAAACAATTTAAAAATCATGGGTCCCAGTACCAATCCCTGAGGTACTCCACTCACGACTTTAGCCCAATCTGAAAAAGTTCCATTTATGACAACCCTCTGTTGTCTATCCTTCAACCAGTTTTCAATCCAGGTGCAAATATTTTTACTGAGTCAAATTTGCTTTATTTTGTACACCAACCTCTTGTGTCGAACGGTATCAAAAGCCTTTGCAAAATCTAAGTAGACCCCTTCAACTGCATTACCCTGGTTTAACTTCCTACTTACCTCCTCAAAGAAACAAATAAGTTTAGTTTGGCATGATCTATCCTTCATAAATCCATGCTGACTATAACTAATAACTATGTTTTCCATTAGGTATTCCTGAATATTATCCAATATTAAACCTTCAAGTAGCTTCCTCACTATTGAAGTCAGGCATACAGGTCTGTAATTCCCTGGTTGTGATATAGTTCCCTTTTTCAATGTAGGTACTACATCTGCTTTACGCCAGTCTGTGGTACTGAGCCTGTGGAAAAGGAGTCCTTGAATATTAAATATTATGGTTTGACTATTAGTGAACTTAACTCCTTAAGAACTCTTGGATGTATGCCATCGGGCCAGTTGCCTTATTAACTTTAATTTGATCAATCCGCCTATGAACTTCTTCCTCAGTTAACCAATTGTTCGTTAATATAGAGGTTGTGGCTTCCTCCTGCGGCGCTACTATTGAAATTGATTTTTCCTGGTAAACACAGAGGCAAATAATTTGTTTAGTACCTCTGCTTTTTCCTTATCTCCAATAATCTGCCTGCCCATCTCACACTGAAAGGGTCCTACATTTTATTACATATATGGGGATATCCTAAATGAGAGAGAACACTACCAATGTCAATTAAAGGTAATCCCATGCAGTATTTATGAGAATAAAAATGTGCCTGTGGAGTCTTGTGAAATAGAAGTTCTCAAATACAATGTACAGTAAATACAAATGTACTGTATATGCAACATGTGTTTAGGGAGTTGTTTTTCAATTTTGAGGAACAATTTAAATTTGGACGTAACCTTCATTAATGAGAACTTGTCCCTCTATTAATCAATGGTACCCATATTTTGGTAGAGAATACATTGCCTTTAATCCTTTGTCATTTTTGACCACCCAACCCAACACTAATATTTTGAAGCTACCATTATTTATCAAGATTTGTCATGGCAGATTTTGACTTGGCCCCACTGAAACAAAGCATAATGAATGTTATCAGAATGATGTGAATATGCAAATGGCCTATATGGCACCAATGATAACACTTAACAGATTTAATTGGCCAATCAAACCCTTTGACGATTCAGAGTGAAATTCCGCAAATTGCTAGTGTCCCAAAGTTCCTTGCCGCAGTCTCATCCAATCATGGATATACAGTATGTGAATGACAAGAAAAAAGGCATACAAAACACCAATGGTGCATTACCTTTGATAATACTAGAGGTATAAATGAAACTTAATACCAAACATTAGACAAATGTTACCAGTACACTATAGGCATTGAAAGAGCTGCTAATGGATGCAAATTTATTAACAATGTACTGTACATACAATAAAATGCTGCATAAGTTAAAAAGCTTGGATGTGGGTTTGTTGGTAATAACCCAAAAACGATCCTATTAGAATCAACTCCTACAAGAAATGATTAAAACTGGAATCCTACTTACGATCCATCCTGAGGACTTGTGCCTGTAAGTAGGAACCACTATCCATGTATTCTCTGCCTGGCTGTCTCTCCTCATGCAGTGGTAGTAGCTTTCAGCGCCGTCTCTCGATACACGTGTCCACGTGGAGGCGTGCAGGGGTGTCCGTCCGCATGCAACAGCTTGTGTTATTATCCTGGAGTTACCTCCGGCTCAGCTGTGCTGTTGCTGTTGGCTCGGGATTCTTCCTACTCCACTGCTCACTCGGCTGCTACTACAATGACGAAACTGTTGAGATTCCAGCTACGGGGTCCTTGGAGGGTCAGAATGCCCTACGCATTTCAAAATCATGTGTATTCATCAGGGCGGAGGGGACTACAGCTGATCTGTGCTGGCTACTATTTATACCAGATGCCCATGTTTGATTGTGTCCAATTAGATGCTCATTTATAAAGTTCTTTGTAAGTCCCTTCTGAAATCTATTCATACAAACATAAAATATATGTTAGTTCATCTTCAATGGGACTATCAATATACCCCAAAATGTAAATCTTAGTATTGGAATGATGTGACAACATTATTTAAAATAGCATTTGTGCAACTTTGACGCACAGTCAGGTGCAATAATGGCTTCATCTGAATATTTATAGACCTGTACACGTGTCTATATTGTATATCCAAAATTTATACTGCGTACAGTATAACATACTGTGGGGCCTATGCAGAGAACTGCGAGAATGGCCATTCGCCAGACTTAGAACTCTCCATTTTTTCGGCAGATTCCCCTCGCAGTATGCAGGAAAGTGCACATATCTGGGAGAGGAATCTGGCAGAGAGATGGCGAGCCCTGGCGAGAAGGGCTCCGCTGGCGAGATATGTCAGCAGAGAGCGAGATCCGCCTCTCTCTGCACAAATCTCACCGGCAAATAAAATTTTTTTACATAACAAATCTATTACTATTGTAGATGTGCAGGGTGTCTCCGGAGATGAACTGCGTTGGTTTTATGTCCGGGGACCCCCTGCTTCCCAAGATACAGGCCCCGTTATGAGGTGCCGGTATCTCCTATGCATGGAGATAGCTCGATCACGTGACGCGGGACATTTCCATTCATACGAGATACCGGCACCCCATAAAGGTGCCTGTATATTGGGAAGCAGGGGGTCCCCGGACATAAAAACAACACGGTTCATGTCTGGAGACCCTCCATACTCCGTACTATAGGCTGGCGGTGGCCCTTGGGTATTTCTGCAGGGGTCCCCGCTTGCCTGCAGTATAAAGTCTGTGCCGCAAAAAAATAATTTAAAAACACAAATACTTCAACATAAATACACCACCCCCCCAACCCACTACCCACCCCCGTGAGGCATAAGCACCATCACCCCTTCACACTGGGAGGCCTACCCTCCATCCCTTGGGGACAAAACCTCCTACCCCCAATACCCACATTCAAAACAATACACACACCCGCAATAAACATAACAATTATTAAAAAGCTATACATAACCCACCCACAACATATTGCAAATATATTGTGGTGTTACTTAACCCCTTAATAACAATAACGCTTAATAAGCGCTAAAGTTATTAATGGGTTAAGCAACCCTGCACCCATTCATTTGTAGAGTGGCTTCATCATTCACATATTATATTTATATATATATAATGTATATAAATATATATATATATATATATATATCCAAACAAGAGTGACCTAGGCGCAAGTAAAAACAAGAAAAACAAACATACTGCTGCGGCCGAGTTTATTCGAGCATTTCCCGTTCTCGGCCGCAGCAGTAACCTGGCGCGCGCCGGAGGGTGCCGGGCGTGCGCCGAAGCAGCAGAAGAGCGCCCTCCGATCGGGGCGCTCTCCCTCCCACTGCCGGGTCCGCCGGGTCCCCCGGAACCCCCTGCCGCCGTCCCCCACATCGCGGGACACCAGGGCTCCCTCGGGGAGCCCTGGACGCACGTGCAGGGGGCGCTGGCACCCGATGACGCGTGACCGCTCATCGGTGACGCGCGGCATGCCGAGGGAGTGGGGCTAGCAAGCCGGGGCATCCCCCGGCTTGCGGAACTAGCCCTGCTCGAATAAATCGTGTCGGGTAATACGTTCAAACAATTTGTCTGCTTGAGGGTACGATATGCACTTACAGCAGGTAGAATAAAATCAGGCCTTGTATCCACTCTGAGATCAGGAACAATGAATGAAGATCTGGAACAGCCAGCAGCAACTCATCTACAGGAACCGTATCCTCGTGTGAAGTATCACATATAGGAAGAGAAGTGGGACACATACATAGTGTAACACAGTTTATTTATAAAATTAATAAAAAGACAATACAGTAAGTAAAATACTCACACTTTGTGAGTTTGGGTAAAAGCGTTTGAGAATTTAGAGCTTCTCACACTCATCAGGGGTATATATATATAATGTTAAATATATATATTTCAAATACAGTACATGTATGATTAAGCAATCTACAAAGAAATGGTAAAGGATATCCAAGTACTAATTGAACACTTCCGATCTCTAATTGACATCACAGACAAAATTAAAACAAAGCCAAATGACTATTAAAACACATCTCATAAGAGAATACAGCAAGCGCCTATCAAACCAGTAAATAGCAAATTTCAATAAAACATACAATTCAACAATTTGAACATGATGCAAATAATATTTCCATCATGTACACAATAGCAATCAAAGATCCAAAACAAATACACGATTGAAAGTAAACATACAATATAAACAAAGCAAGTAGACAATAATAAATTACCAACACACAATTTATGGCATCCGAAATACAAAAATAGAAAATCCAAACCAAAAACCATATTCAATATTGTTATGAAAAAACAGATCCATAGCACAAAAAATTCTATTTCTAACTAACACGATCATACACAATCTAAGTTCACCAAATAAGCCACAATAAAAAACAAGGCAGGGTCCCAACATATACCCATGCAACCATCATCATCTTAAATGACATAACAAATTATACAAAACATTTCACAAACACAATTCTAACCAAACGGGAAATACTAGTACAAGACATGGAAAAATGTATATAACATTTGCAAAACAACCCTTTAATTAACATGTATGTATATAGCTCCATAGGGATATATATACATACATGGGCATGAAATGGACAGGAAAAAAATAGATCTGACATTTTAAAAAAAAAAATCAAAAAAACAGTTACTACTTAAATAAAGTACATTTCGTTGATTTAGTTCTGACGATCTCATTGGCTCTAGTCCCATGTGACGGCGATTTTTTTTAGTTTTCTTGAGTCATGTTAAAGGTAAATGAAGCAAAGCCATTGTGATTGACTGGCTTCATTTCCTTTAAATGACGTCAGCATTTTTTTTTTCCTTAACCAAAATCACATGCTTTTCACGGACCAATCAGGACCGTGAGAACCATTTGATGCAAAATGTGATATCATAGGCCTATAAAATCCTATGTCGTCTCATTTTACAGCTAGATGCCATGGGGAGAGGACTTCCCCTCAGAAGAAGATGGCCAATGTGTCGCAGAAGAAAAAGATGAAGAAGCCCGAAGACCCCGATGACCCCGCAGACGGCAAAGAAGACCCCGAAATGAAGACCACAGACAGTATAGATTATAAAGACACGACAGAAGACACCACATTGGATTACAAAGGTTTATTCTTTTATGGGTTTCTGGTTCCTGTCTTTGGATTTGTTACACACGTAGCGGTTTAAACGGAAGTCGGTCATTGGTAATCTAATGGTAAGTAAACTAAAGAAATGTATTTTATTTAAGTAGTAACTGTTTTATTGATTTTTTTTTTTAAATGGGAGATCTATTTTTTTCCTGATCATTTTATGCCTATGTACGTATATATATCCCTATGGAGCTATATACATACATGTTAATTAAAGGGTTGTTTTGCAAACGTTATTTACATTTTTCCATGTCTTGTACTAGTATTTCCCCTTTTTGGTTAGAATTGTGTGTGTGAAATGTTTTGTATAATTAGTTATGTCATTTAAGATGATGATGGTTTCATGGGTATATAATGGGACCCTGCCTCAATTTTTTATTGTGGATTATTTGGTGAACTTAGATTGTGTATGATCCTGTTAGTTAGAAATATAATTTTTTTTGCTATGGATTTGTTTTTGCATAACAATATTGAATATGGTTTTTGGTTTGGATTCTGTTGTAATGTATTTCTGATGCCATAAATTGTGTGTTGGTCATTTATTATTGTCTTCTTGCTTTGTTTATATTGAATGTTTACTTTCAATGGTGTATTTGTTTTGGACAATTGATTGCTATTGTGTACTGTAAATGACGGAAATATTATTTGCATCATGTACACATTGTTCAATTGTATGTTTTATTGCAATTTAATTGGTTTGGATAGGTGCTTGCTGTATTTTTTTATGAGATGTGTTTTAATTTTCATTTGGCTTTGTTTATAATTTGGCAGTGATGTTGTTGGATGGCTATTTATTTGGCATTTGCAAGGACTACATTTTGAAAGACAATCTCTGGTTCTTTGCACATTTGGACATTATCCTCTGTTCTCTACCCGTGAGTGTTAATTATTAGTTTATTCTGCAGTTGTCGTGTGTTTGCCTATCAAGGGAATAAATCTCAGTTTATTTTGCTCAACCTGTTCTGCTCAATCAGGACCCACGAAATATAATGTGTTATTAAGCGCGTCTCCCGTCACAGGCGTGAAAACTGGTATATATATATACAGTGCTCGACAATGCTATACATTACACCACGCGGGCGTGTAGATTTAACCTCCGGCCGAGTAAATATTGGCCCAAGCAGCACACGCCGTTTTTTAAATTTCCCCCACTCGCGCTGCTGTTTTCCGCGCTCGGCTGGACAAATAAAAAAAGCCGGAGGCGGGTTCATTGTTGTTGGGGAGATTACCCCACCTCACCGGCTCTTGAGCAGTGGCCTTCGCTCCTCCCCCCGCATCTCAGAAATACTTTCCCTCCTCAGCGCGTTTCACTCCTCCCCTTCCGGCAGCCAGCCCCTCCACGTCTGTTGCCTCAGGCACTGCAGGCCATCTGCTCCCCCCCTCCATCGGGCTATCCGCCCCCCCCTCCCATCGGGCCATCTGCCCCCCACCTCAAGCGGGCCATCCGCGCCGGCCCATCATGTTGTACCAGAGCATCCGCAGGTCCACTACACGGGAGGGTCCAGGCCAGGTAACGGGTGTGCCCCTGGGGGGGAGGTGGGACTCGCCGCCAGCTCGTGCTCTTTCCGGGGCAGTGAGGCTCAGGGCGGCCCTGTCTCGTGTGGGGGTGGAGGCCTCACGATGTCCCTGGGGCGGCCGCGGCCTTGTCTCTGTGTGGGGTGGGAGGCCTCGCCTCATGGGTTCCCGGGGGACCCGCTGATGTAACGCGCAGGTTGCCCAACACTCACGCACCCTCCCCCAAAACTGAGAACAAAAGACAAAAACATAGATAAAAAAAACGAAAAAATAAAACACTAACAGTAAAACATAATAATAAAATAAAATATAACGAAAGAAACGATTAAAGAAATAAAAAGAACACTCTCTCCTCCCCTACTCACCCCTCCCACCTACTCACCCTCCACCTACCCTCACCCTCTCACCCAGTCAACCCCCCACCCACTCACCCAGTCACCCCCCAACCCACTCACCCAGTCACCCCCCACCCTCTCACCCAGTGCACTTACACCTGTGTCACCCACCTCCTCTCACCCAGTCACCCTCCCACCCTCCCACCCAGTCACCCAGTCACCTTCCCACCCAGTCACCCTCCCACCCAGTCACCCTCCCACCCTCTCACCCAGTCACCCTCCCACTCAGTCACCTCCCACCCTCTCACCCAGTCAACCAGTCACCCAGTCACCCTCCCACCCAGTCACCCTCCCACCCAGTCAACCTCCCACCCAGTCACCCTCCCACCCTTTCACCCAGTCACCCTCCCACCCTCCCACCCAGTCACCCAGTCACCTTCCCACCCAGTCACCTCCCACCAAGTCACCCTCCCACCCTCTCACCGTCACCCTCCCACCCAGCACCCCGTCACCCTCCCACCCATCACCCCCCACCCAGTCATCCTCCCACCCCTCTCACCCAGTCACCCTCTCACCCTCCCACCCAGTCACACAGTCACCCTCCCACCCAGTCACCCTCCCACCAGTCACCCTCCCAACCCTCCCACCCAGTCACCCTCCCACAGTTCACCCTCTCACCAGTACCCCCCTCACCCAGTCCCCAGTAACCCTCCCACCCAGTACCCCCTCCATCCAGTTACCCTCTCCACCCTCTCAACAGTCACCCTCTCACCCTCCAACCCAGTCACCTCTCAACCCCCACCAGTCACCCTCTCACCCTCTCACCCCAGTCACCCTCCACCCGTCACCACTCTCATCCTCCCCACCCAGTCACCTCTCACCCCTCACACCCAGTCCCCTCTCACCCCCACCCAGTCACTCTCCCACCCAGTCACCCTCCCACCAGTCACCCTCCCACCCAGTCAACCTCTCACCCTCCCACCCTCTCACCCTCCCACCCAGTCACCCTCACCCAGTCACCCTCTCACCCAGTCACCCTCTCACCCATACCAGCAGTTCACCCTCACCCTCCCACCAGTTCACCCTCTCACCCAGTCACCCCTCTCACCCTCCCACCCAGTCACCCTCTCACCCAGTCACCTCTCACTTCAAAACACAGTACACTACATCATTCAACCCAGTCACACTCTCACCCTCCCACCCAGTCACCCAGTCACCCTCTCACCTCACCCCAGTCACACCTCTCACCCTCCCACCCTCCCATCCCACCTCTCACCCAACTCTCACCACTCACACCCTCTCACCCTCCACCCCTCTCACCCTCCACCACACCCTCTCACCCAGTCACCCTCTCACCCACACCCTCTCACCCAGTCACCCTCTCACCCTCCCACCAGTCACCCTCTCACCCCACCCAGTCACCCCCCACCCATTCACCATCCCACAAGTTACCCTTCACCTCCCACCCAGTACCCTCCCACCAGTCACCCTCCCACCCAGTCACCCTCTCACCCCCCACCCAGTCACCCTCTCACCCAGTCACCCTCCACCCAGTCACCTCCCACCCAGTCACCCCTACTCACACACTCACCACCCGATGTCCACACACTCGCTTCTTAGTAGCAATTTACACCTTTTTTTAAAAGTGGGGGGTGGGCTAGGGGCAGGACTATTGGCAGGCTGGGGGCGGGGCTAGGTGGCGAGTAGATTTTTTGGTTGGGAGAGTGATTTTTGGGTGATTTGTCGAACACTGTATATATATAATTAATATATATATATTATATATATATATAATATATATATATATATATATATATATATATATGATTAAGCAATCTATAAAGAAATGGTAAATTATATCCATGTACCAATTTAAAACATCTGATTTCAAAATTGGGGGGGGGAAGGAGATCTGGGGGCAGGGGGGAAGAGATCAGGGGCAGGAGGGGGAGGAGATCAGGGGCAGGGGGGGGGGAGCAGATCGGGGGAAGGGGCTAACCCAGAGCTGCCAGCCGGCCCTCTCCCCGCTTCAACCCAATGAGGGAATTCATAGAGCCGCAGCACGGCTCGCCAGCGGCCTATATCCACTCGCCACGGGCGTGTGGTTATGCCTATTTGTCAAACACAGTGAATATATATATATATATATATATATATAGATATATATATATATATATATATCTATATATACAGTGTTCGACAAATCACCCAAAAATCTACTCGCCCAACCCAAAAATCTACTCGCCACCTAGTCCCGCCCCCAACCCCGCCCCTAGTCCCGCCCCCAACCCCGCCCCTAGTCCCGCCCCCAACCCCGCTTTAAAATAAAATATATAAATAAAATACATTTAATAAATTCCTAGTCAGAACAACATTCGTTTTTGACATAAATGTATTTATTGTATTACATTATACTACAATTAGTCCTTGTTACATGTGTGTGTGTAAATGTCGGATCTAGAAATAAAAGCCAGGTGTGAAGAGACTTCTGGATGGATACATCGGCCGCAGTTGCTCCGTATTAACTTTAATTTGATCAATCCGCCTATGAACTTCTTCCTCAGTTAACCATTGTTGTTATATTATAGAGGTTGTGGCTTCTCCTGCGGGCTACTATTGAAATTGATTTTCCTGGTAACACAGAGGCAATAATTGTTTAGTACCTCTGCCTTTTTCCTTATCTCCAATAATCTGCTGCCCATTCATACAATGAAAGGGTCCTACATTTTATTACATATGGGATTCCTAAATGAGAGAGAACACTACCAATGTCAATTAAAGTAATCCATGCAGTAATTATGAGAATAAAAATGTGCCGTGGAGTCTGTGAAATAGAAGTTCTCAAATACACTGTACAGTAAAGCAAATGACTGTATATGCAACAGTGTAGGGAGTTGTTTTTCAATTTTGAGGAACAATTTAAATTTGGACGTAACTTCATTAAGAGAACTTGTCCCTTATTAATCAATGGTACCCATAGTTTGGTAGGCATACATTGCCTTTAAGTCCCTTTGTCATTTTGACCACCCAACCCACACTAATATTTTGAAGCTAGTACCATTATTTATCAAGATTTGTCAGGCAGATTTTGACTTGGCCCCACTGAACAAAAGCATAATGATGTTATCAGAATGATGTGAATATGCAAATGGCCTATTATGGCACCAATGATAACACTTACAGATTTATTGGCCAATCAACACCCTTTGACGATTCAGAGTGAAATTCCGCAAATTGCTAGTGTCCCAAAGTTCCTTGCCGCAAGTCTCATCCAATCATGATATACAGTATGTGAATGACAAGAAAAAAGGCCATACAAAACACCAATGGTGCATTACCTTTGATAATACTAGAGGTATAATGAAACTTAATAACCAAACATTAGACAATGTTACAGTACACTATAGGCATTGAAAGAGCTGTGAATGGATGCAAAGTTTACATTATAACAATGTCTGTACATACAATTAAAATGCTGCATAGTTTAAAAAGCTTGGATGTGGGTTTGTTGGTAATAACCCAAAAACGATCCTATTAGAAATCAACTCCTACAGAAATGATTAAAACTGGAATCCTACTTACGATCATCCTGATGACTTGTGCCTGTAAGTAGGAACACCTACATGTATTCTCTGCCTGGCCTTTCTCCTCATGCAGGGTAGTAGTTCAGCGCCGTCTCTCGATACACGTGTAGTGGAGGGCGTGCAGGGGTGTCCGTCCGATGCAACAGCTGTGTTATTATCCTGGGTTACCTCCGGCTCAGCTGTGTGTTGCTGTTGCTTCCGATATCTCCTACTCCACTGCTCACTCGGTGCTACTACAATGACGAAACGTTGAGATTCCAGCTACGGGGTCCTTGGGGGTCAGAATGCCCTACGCATTTCAAAATAGGTGTATTCATCAGGGCGGAGGGGACTACGCTGATCTGTGCTGTACTATTTATACCAGATGCCCAGTAGTTGATTGTGTGGCCATATATGAGGATCTCATTTATAAAGTTCTTGTAAGTCCCTTCTGAAATCTATTCATACAAACATAAATATATGTTAGTTCATCTTCAATGGGACTATCAATATACCGCCAAAATGTAAATCTTAGTATTGGAATGATGTGACAACATTATTTAATAGCATTTGTGCAACTTGTCGCCAGTCAGTGTGCAATAAGGGCTTCATCTGAAGTATTTTTATAGACCTGTACACGTGTCTATATTGTATACCAAAATTTATACTGCGACAGTATAACATACTGTGGGGCCTATGCGAGAACTGCGAGAATGGCCATTCGCCAGACTTAGAACTCTCCATTTGTCGGCAGATTCCCCTCGCAGTATGCAGGAAAGTGCACACATTTAGGGAGAGGAATCTGGCAGAGAGATGGCAGCCCTGGCGAGAAGGGCTCCGCTGGCAGAATGTCAGCAGAGAGCGAGATCGCCTCTCTCTGCACAAATCTCACCGGCAAATAAAATTTTTTACATAACAATCTATTACTATTGTAGATGTGCAGGGTGTCTCCGGAGAGATGAACTGCGTTGGTTTTATGTCCGGGGACCCCCTGCTGCCCAAGATACAGGCCCGTTATGAGGTGCCGGTATCTCCTATGCATGGAGATAGCTGATCACGTGACGCGGGACATTTCCATTCATACGAGATACCGGCACCCATAAAGGTGCCTGTATATTGGGAAGCAGGGGGTCCCCGGACATAAAAACAACAGGTTCATGTCTGGAGACCCTCCATACTCCGTACTATAGGCTGGCGGTGGCCCTTGGGTATTTCTGCAGGGGTCCCCGCTGCCTGCAGATATAAAGTCTGTGCCGCAAAAAAATAATTTAAAAACACAAATACTTCAACATAAATACACCCCACCCCAACCACCACTAACACCCCCGTGAGCATAAGCACCATCACCCCTTCACACTGGGAGGCCTACCCTCCATCCCTTGGGGACAAAACCTCCTACCCCACAACCCACTTCAAAACAATACACACACCGCAATAAACAAAACAATTATTAAAAAGCTATACATAACCCACCCACAACATATTGCAAATATATGTGGTGTTACTTAACCCCTTAATAACAATAACGCTTAATAAGCGCTAAAGTTATTAATGGGTTAAGCACCTGCACCATTCATTTGTAGAGTGGCTTATCATTCACATATTATATTTATATATATATAATGTATATAAATATATATATATATATATATATATCCAAACAAGAGTGACCTAGCGCCGTAAAAACAAAAAAAACAAACATACTGCTGCGGCCGAGTTTATTCGAGCATTTCCCGTTCTCGGCCGCAGCAGTAACACTGGCGCGCGGCCGTAGGGTGCGGGGTGCGCCGAAGCAGCAGAAGAGCGCCTCCGATCGGGGCGTCTCTCCCTCCCACTCCGGGTCGCCGCGGTTCCCCCGGAACCCCCTGCCGCCGTCCCCCACATCGCGGGACACCAGGGCTCCCTCGGGGAGCCCTGGACGCACGTGCAGGGGGCGCTGGCACCCGATGACGCGTGACCGCTCATCGGTGTACGCGCGGCAGCCGAGGGAGTGGGGCTAGCAACGGGGCATCCCCCGGCTTGCGGAACTAGCCCTGCTCGAATAATATCGTGTCGGGTAATACGTTCAAACAATTTGTCTGCTTGAGGGTACGATATGCACTTACAGCAGGTGATAAAATCAGGCCTTGTATCCACTCTGAGATCAGGAACAATGAATGAAGATCTGGAACAGCCAGCAGAAACTCATCTACAGGAACCGTATCCTCGTGTGAAGTATACATATAGGAAGAGAAGTGGGACACATACATATGTAACACAGTTTATTTATAAAATTAAAAAAGAAACAAACAGTAAGTAAATACTCACACTTTGTGAGTTTGTGGTAAAAGCGTTGAGAATTTAGAGCTTCTCACACTCATCAGGGGTATATATATATAATGTTAATATATATATTTCAATACAGTACATGATTATTAAGCATCTACAAAGAAATGGTAAAGGATATCCAAGACTAATTGAACACTTCCGATCTCTAATTGACATCACAGACAAAATTAAAAAAGCCAAATGACTAATAAACACATCTCATAAGAGTACAGCAAGCGCCTATCAAACCAGTAAATACAAATTCAATAAAACATACAATTCAACAATTGAACATGATGCAATAATATTTCCATCATGTACACAATAGCAATCAAAGATCCAAAACAATACACGATTGAAAGTAAAATAAATATAAACAAAAGCAAGTAGACAAATAAATTACCACACCACAATTTATGGCATCCGAAATACAAAAATAGAAAATCCAAACCAAAAACCATATTCAATATGTTATGAAAAAAACAGATCCATAGCACAAAAATTCTATTTCTAACTAACACGATCATACACAATCTAAGTTCACCAATAAGCACAATAAAAAACAAGGCAGGGTCCCAACATATACCCATGCAACCATCATCATCTTAAATGACATAACAAATTATACAAAACATTTCACAAACACAATTCTAACCAAACGGGAAATACTAGTACAAAGACATGGAAAAATGTATATAACCTTTGCAAAACAACCCTTTAATTAACATGTATGTATATAGCTCCATAGGGATATATATACATACATGGGCATGAAATGGACAGGAAAAAAATAGATTTGCCATTTAAAAAAAAAATCAAAAAAACAGTTACTATTAAATAAAGTACATTTCTTGTTGATTAGTTCTGACGATCTCATTGGCTCTAGTCCCATGTGACGGCGATTTTTTTTTAGTTTTCTTGAGTCATGTTAAAGGTAATGAAGCAAGCCATTGTGATGTGACTGGCTTCATTTCCTTTAAATGACGTCAGCATTTTTTTTTCCTTAACCAAATCACATGCTTTTCACGGACACAATCAGGACCGTGAGAACCATTTGATGCAAAAATGTGATATCAATGGCCATAAATCCTATGTCGTCTCATTTTACAGCTAGATGCCATGGGGAGAGGACTTCCCCTCAGAAGAAGAGGCCAATGTGTCGCAGAAGAAGAAAAGATGAAGAAGCCCGAAGACCCCGATGACCCCGCAGACGGCAAAAGAAGACCCCGAAATGAAGACCACAGACATATAGATTATAAAGACACGACAGAAGACAACCACATTGGATTACAAAGGTTTATTCTTTTATGGGTTTCTGGTTCCTGTCTTGGATTTGTTACACACGTAGCGGTTTAAACGGAAGTGCGTCATTGGTATCTAATGGTAAGTAAACTAAAGAAATGTATTTTATTTAAGTAGTAACTGTTTTATTGATTTTTTTTTTTAAAGGGGATCTATTTTTTTCCTGATCATTTTATGCCTGTACGTATATATATATCCTATGGAGCTATATACATACATGTACTTAAGGGTTGTTTTGCAAACGTATTTACATTTTTCCATGTCTGTACTAGTATTTCCCCTTTTTGGTTAGAATGTTGGTGTGTGAAATGTTTGTATAATTAGTTTAGTCATTTAAGATGATGATGGTTTATGGGTATATAATGGGACCCTGCCCAATTTTTTATTGTGGATTATTTGGTGAACTAGATTGTGTTGACCTGTTAGTTAGAAATATAATTTTTTGCTATGGATTGTTTTTTGCATAACAATATTGAATATGGTTTTTGGTTTGGATTCGTTTGTTGTAATTATTTCTGATGCCATAAATTGTGTGTTGGTCATTTATTATTGTCTTCTTGCTTTGTTTATATTGAATGTTTACTTTCAATGGTGTATTTGTTTTGGACAATTGATTGCTATTGTGTACTGTAAATGACGGAAATATTATTTGCATCATGTACACATTGTTCAATGTATGTTTTATTGCAATTTATTGTTTGGATAGGTGCTTGCTGTATTTTTTATGAGATGTGTTTAATTTTCATTTGGCTTTGTTTATAATTTGGCAGTGATGTTGCCAATTTTGAAATCAGAGTTTTAAATTGGTACATGGATATAATTTACCATTTTCTTTATAGATTGCTTAACATATATATAGTATATATATATATATATTATATTATATATATATATAATAAATATAATATATATATATATATATACAGTGTTCGACAAACACCCAAAAATCTACTCGCCAACCAAAAATCTATCGCCACCTAGCCCGCCCCCAGCCTGCCAATAGTCCTGCCCCTAGCCCCACCCCCACTTTTAAAAAAAAGGTGTAAATTGCTACTAAGAAGCGAGTGTGTGACTAGTCGGGGGGTGAGTGTGTGAGTAGGGGGTGACTGGGTGGGAAGGTGACTGGGTGGGAGGGTGACTGGGTGAGAGGGTGACTGGGTGGGAGGGTGAGGAGGGTGACTGGGTGGGAGGGTTGACGGGGTGGGAGGGGGATGGGGGGGAGGGTGGGAGGGTAACGGGGGGGAGGGTGAATGGGTGGGGGGTGATGGGGAGGGTAGGGGTGGACTGGTGGGAGGGGTGAGAGGGTGACTGGGTGAGAGGGTGACTGGGTGAGAGGGTGACTGGGTGAGAGGGTGACTGGTGGAGGGTGAGAGGGGGGGAGGGTGAGAGGGTGGGAGTGAGGTGGGTGAGAGGGTGGGAGGTGGGAGGTGGTGGGGGAGGGACTGGGGAGGGTGAGAGGGTGAGGGTGACTGGGTGGGAGGGTGAGAGGTGAGGTTTGAAGGTGAGTGAGGGGTGGTTTGGTGAGAGGGTGAGAGGGTGACTGGGTGAGAGGGGACTGGGTGGGAGGGTGAGAGGGTGGACTGTGGGGTGAGAGGGTGAGGGTGGGATGGAGGGTGAGAGGGTGAAGGGCGAGCTGGATGGGTGAGAGGTGACTGGGGAGGGTGAGAGGGTGACTGGGTGAGAGGGTGACTGGTGGGAGGGTGAGAGGGGGTGGGAGGGTGAGAGGTGTGACTGGGTGGGAGGGTGACTGGTGGGAGGGGTGACTGGGTGGCGAGTGATCGGGTGGGAGGGTGAGAGGGTGACTGGGTGGAGAGGGTGAGGGGTGACTGGGTGGGAGGATGAGAGGGGAAGGGGTGGGAGGGGGACGGGGTGAGAGGGTGGAGGGTGACTGGGTGGGGGTTGAGAGTTGACTGGGTTGGAGGGGTGAGAGGGTGAGGGGACTGGTTGAGAGGGTGATGAGGGTAAATGGAGTGGAGGGGGACTGCGGTGGGAGGGTGACAGGTGGGGGAACTGGGTGGGAGGGGGGACTGGGTGGAGAGGGTGGAAGGGTGGGAGGGTGATGGTGGAGGAGGGTTGGGAGGGTATGTGAGGGGGTGGGAGGGGGACTGGGTGGGAGGGTGACGTGTGACTGGGTGGGAGGGTGGAGGGTGACTGGGTGTGAGAGGGTGGGAGGATGACTGGGTGGAGGGTGATGGGTGGGAGGGTGAACGGGGACGGGTGTTGGGAGGGTGACTGGGTGAGGGGGTGGGAGGGGTGACTGGGTGGGGAGGGTGACTGGGTGGGAAGGGACTGGTGACTGGGGGAGGGTGGGAGGGTGACTGGGTGAAAGGGTGGGAGGGTGACTGGGTGGGAGGGTGACTGGGTGGGAGGGTGACTGGGTGGGAGGGTGACTGGGTGACAGGTGGGTTGACTGAGTGGGAGGGTGAGAGGGGTGGGAGGGTGAATGGGTGGGAGGGGATGGCCAGTGAGAGGGTGGGAGGGTGACTGGGTGGGAGGGTGACTGGGTGGGAAGGTGACTGGGTGACTGGGTGGGAGGGTGGGAGGGTGACTGGGTGAGAGGGAGGGGGGTGACAAGGTGAGAGGGTGACTGGGTGAGAGGGTGGGGGGGTGACTGGGTGAGTGGGTGGGGGGTGACTGGGTGAGTGGGTGGGGGGTTGACTGGGTGAGAGGGTGAGTAGGTGGGAGGGTGAGTAGGTGGGAGGGTGAGTAGGTGGGAGGGTGAGTAGGTGGGAGGGTGAGAAGGTGAGTAGGTGGGAGGGTGAGTAGGTGGGAGGGTGAGTAGGGTTGAGGGGGTGGGTAGGTGGGGGGGTGAGTAGTGGTGAGGGGGTGAGTAGGTGGGAGGGAGTGGTGGGGGTGAGCGAGTGGGAGGCTGGGGGAGGGTGCGTGAGTGATTGGGCAACTGCAGCGTTACATCAGCGCAGCCCCCCGGGAACCCCCAAGCGAGGCCTCCCAACCCCCACACAGAGACAAGGCCGCGGCCGCCCCAGGGACATCGTGAGGCCTCCCAGCCCCCACACGAGACAGGGCCGCCCTGAGCCTCACTGCTCCCGGAAAGAGCACGAGCTGCGGCGATGTCCCACCTCCCCCCCAGGGCACACCCGTTACCTGGCCTGGACCCTCCCTGTAGTGGGACCTGCGGATGCTCTGGTACAACATGATGGGCCCGGCGGCGGATGGCCCGCTTGAGGTGGGGGGCGGATGGCCCGATGGGAGGGGGGGCGGATAGCCCGATGGGAGGGGGGGGAGCAGATGGCCCTGCAGGTGCCTGAGGCAGACAGACGTGGAAGGGGCTGGCTGCCGGAAGGGGGAGGAGTGAAAGCGCTGAGGAGGGAAAGTATTTCTGAGATGCGGGGGAGGAGCGAAGGCACTGCTCAGAGAGCCGGAGGTGGGGTAATCTCCCCCAACAACATGAACCCGCCTCCGGCTTTTTTTTTATTTGTCCAGCGCGAGCGCGGGAAAAACAGCAGCGCGAGTGGGGGAAATTTAAAAAAACGCGTGTGCTGCTTGGGCCAATATTTACTCGGCCGGAGGTTAAATCTACACGCCCCGGGCGTGTAAATGTATAGCATTGTCGAGCACTGTATATATATATACCAGTTTTCAACGCCTGTGACGGGAGACGCGCTTAATAACACATTTATATTTCGTGGGTCCTGATTGAGCAGAACAGGTTGAGCAAAATAAACTGAGATTTATTCCCTTGATAGGCAAACACACGACAACTGCAGAATAAACTTAATAATTACACTCACGGGTAGAGAAACAGAGGATAATGTCCAGAAATGTGCAAAGAACCAGGAGATTGTCTTTCAAAATGTAGTCCATTTGCAAATTGCCAAATAAATAGCCAGTCCAATCCTTCTGTGCACGTGCAAAGTCTTTTCTGGTAGTTTTAAATGCTTGAAGAAATCAGGTAACAGCAGCAACAACACAGGAACATATATATATATATGTGTGTGCGTCTGTGTATCCGGCCAGGGTGGCTTGACCCCTTAATTACCTTTGTGGTTATTATCCGATAAGGTGATTAAGGGGTTAATTGATATCAGACTGTCATTGCAATGTATTGACTATGTATTTGGTTGGCAAAGGAGGACACGGAATTTACTGTCGAGGGGGATTCATATTGAAGTGGTTAGTAGAACTTTATTTATTTTATTATGATAGTTAATGTGTTTAATAATGGGCAAATAATGTATTATCCATATCTGGATAATAGTTATTTTGCACATTATTGTAGTGTATTTGTTTGGGGGGGTGGGGGATTGATGTATTTAATGTATAGGACATGTTTATTTTTTTTTCCATGGAGAGTCCAACCCCCGATCGATGACACGCGCCAATGTCACGAGTCACCTGACGCGGAAGTGAAACAGATCGCCGATCGAGTGGAGGAGGAGGGCTGAGATTCACACAACCCTAACAAGCAGACGAGCAAAGTGCCTCTGTTCCTGCGGTCATTCTTAGTACCGAAGTGCCTGTACCAACTACTCTTCTGTGAGTGTTTATAACCGTTTTTAATTGTTTATAAACATAACTTTACTACTCTATGGGCCTTGCACTTTTTTCTTTTTTGTTTCCCCTGTCTCTAGTTTCTCCTGGTCCCGAGGTTGGTTCCAGATGTAAAGAGGCTGCATACCCATTTTTTTTAAATCAAGATTTGACTCTATATTTGGGAACACAATTGTGAAATTCCTCTAAGTATCAAGTATCAATTCTAATTTTTCTTTTTTAGTAATTGTTCTCCTTTATTTCACTGTGTTAATCCCTTCCTTTTTATATGTCAATGTATGTATATTAATTCTATTAGTAAGAGCGCCGGTGAACACAGTTGATAACAGTGGGGTTAATACCCACCTGTCCTTAACTGTGTCGAACTTATTCATCTAACCACATTATTGTCTTACAACCTTATCAGAGGCTGCTCTACTTAAAATATGGAGTCCCAAAACAGTCTGAACAGTGCATTTAAACACAATTTTTTGGATGAGAGGCTGTTATGACGTGGTAATAATAAAGAGATTTTTCCTAATAATAATAATAATACAGTGTTAGGGTCTAATTTAACATTAGATATTAAAAGCGAATTTCGGCAATTAGAAAAATTGCTTAAAGATGAAACATTTTCTTTCTGGGACAAAACCAGTTTAAGTGAGTATTTAATTAATAACAGAATTCCCCGAGGGCTTCGAATAAATAAAAGTCCCACATTTGAGGATCGAGTTTTCACAGAGACATGGCATGACATCTTAGATAGAAGTTCCATGGCTCTTATGAAATTGTTAATTTCATATCGAGATAAACAATGTAAAAATCTGGAAATTGAAATCCAAAAATCTTTTAAGAATTTGGCTAAATTTGAATTGGATAAAAATGATATTAATTTTAGTGATATATTGAATCAACGTATTAAACAATTTGAAATAGACACTAAAATTAATAAACGGTTGAAATTCCTAAGGGATAAACAAGATTATTTAGATAATAAACAACGTAATTGGTCAAAAGATAAAACCAAAAACAAAAAATCTAATAAAATAATTTAGATAGGAATCCACCTAAGCGTAATCCTAAAGACAATGGTTTTAGTATAATGCCTGATAATACAAATGTTCATACAGGCGGTATTGTACAAGACTTTAATACTAGAGTATCACTGAGGATAGATAATGACAATTTATCCAAAGAGGTGAGGAATCCTGATACTATTGGATCAGATATCCCATTGAGTCATAGGTATTCTCCTATTAGAAACTCTGAGACTCCATTACCAAGGAGAGAGATCAAAACCAATAATAGTTTGGGACTGGGGACTAGACCGAAAACCCATGTCCCTATAACTAATGCCACTATTTCTAATGTACAGAAGGCTTCGACACCCAAGGAACATTTTTTAGGGAGAACTACAAGGTCACGAACCAGAAACACATATCAGGAAAAAGAAAAGGAGAAAATAGAGAGAGATTTAAGAAAGATGGAGTTCTTTCACCCACAAAAGATAAAGGGGCCCCACGGAATACCAGAAGAGGTAAGAGAGGGGGGATCAAGAGACAGAAGAAGGGACAAATTTGGTTCCCCACAAGAGAGACACTAAGAGAAGTGGGAATATTTAACCTGTCCTCTAAAGCCCTAAACAGTGAACACATGTATGTTTTAAAAAAAGGGTTGTCCTTTGCACCTTCGAACAAACCAAAATTGTTTGATCTTTTTATTGATTTAAAAAAAAATATTAGAAAGATGACATTAAAACGTCACTATTTTAAATTACAGAATTTTAATAATAATAATGGAGATAGTATTGTGGAAAATGAAACTTTGAATTTAACATATCATGACTTAGACAATTCTCTATTAGATTTAGAAGAAATCACTATTCATGATCTATCATCGAATATTGCCATTACAAATCTTATAGAGAACGAAATTAAACACACGGGTTTTAGACCAAAGTCTGTTTTTAATCCTGTCCAATCCAAGGGGACATTTTTAGATACTTACTTTGCACTGGTTTATAGAGATTTTAAGTTAATGTGTGAGCAAGATTTCTACATTAAAAATATGAAGAGTAATTTATTTAAACGGGAATTAAAAGCCATAGATGACCCTAAAAATGATACCAGTTTAGTTATTAAACAGGCGGACAAAGGGGGAGGCATAGTGGTACAAAATAGGGAAGATTATATTTTAGAAGGTTTGCGACTAATTAATGATACCACAACTTATCAATTGCTTAAAAGAGATCCTACAGTAGATTTTCAAACTGACTTAGAAACAATGCTTAAAGAAGCTCTAGCAGTAGGTATACTCAATAAAAAAGAGTATGGTTATCTTTCAGTAACTCATCCCAAAATTCCCTTTGTGTACCACTTGCCTAAAATACATAAAAACTCGATCCAACCACCGGGCAGGCCCATAGTGGCGGGTATTGATAGTCTAACGTCTCACCTTTCTAAATATGTTGATTCCTTTTTAAAAGAGTATGTAGTTCAGCTCCCTTCCCATATCAAAGACACCACACATGTACTCAATTTTATTCAACAAGTTCAGTGGCAACAAGATTTTATTTGGGTTACATGTGATGTGGAATCTTTATATACCAACATATCACATATTGATGGATTGTTAGCGATAGAGCATTTTTTAACTAGGGATGTATCTATATCTGCCCCACAGAGAGAATTTATTTTAGATTGCGTACAATTCATATTAACAAGGAACTATTTTAAATTTCAAGACTCATTTTATCTTCAAAAAAAGGGAACAGCCATGGGGACATCCTTTGCTCCCAGTTATGCAAACCTTGTGATGGGTTACTGGGAGGAACTGTGTATCTGGAACAATAATCCCCATTTGGCGATCCTAGTTTTATTCAAGCGCTTTATTGACGATATTCTAATTATATGGAAAGGCAGCATATCAGAACTAGAAGACTTTTTAGGTTATATTAATTCTAATTGTTTTAATTTAAGATTTACGCATGATTTTAGTCCGACTAACATAGTGTTTTTAGATTTGGTGTTAACAAGCAATGTTGACAATGAGATTGTTACTACCACTCATTACAAAAAGGTTGATAGCAATAAGTTTCTGGATGCTGCCAGCAACCACCATCCAAGATGGATTGCCAACATTGCCTATAGTCAATTTTTAAGAATTAGGCGTAATTGTAACAAAAGGGAAGATTTTATTAAACAATCAGTATTATTAAAAACCAAATTATTAAGTAAAGGTCACAATGAATATAATATACAACAGGCATATCAGAGAGCCTTGAATATGAGAGATAACTTACACTTAAAAAGAGCGACAAGAACAGGACTAATCAGGATAGTCAGGATGTATTATTTATCACTCAATTCAATGGAGCATCCACACAAATAAAAAACATAATGAGTAGACACTGGGATATATTAAAATGTGATCCTCTATTAGCGCCATTTATCCCGGACAGACCTAGAGTAGTGTACAGACGAGCTCGTACCTTTAAAAACATATTAGCACCATCCAAACTTAGAAAATCTAAGACTCTTTGTAATGCTAATCCAGTGTCTTCTAAAACGGTGGGCAACTATTGTTGTGGAGGCAGGTGCATTACGTGCAAGCACATAAACATTGGGGCTGTCTCATTTAAATCTAAACATTCATCTAAATTATATCCGATAAAAAATTTAATTAATTGTAAAACGACATTTGTAATATATTTATTAGAGTGTGTGTGCAGCCTGCAATCATAGGTAGAACCAAGAGAAGTCTTAAAAACCACTTTTTAGAACATAGGAATAACATTTTAAAAGGATTAATGACTCATAGTGTCCCTAGACATTTTTATTGTAAACATAATACAGATCCTGCTAAATTAAAAGTTACGGGAATAGAACACATTGGACCCAATGAACATGGAGGGGACAGGGTATTAAGGTTGAGACAGAGAGAGACTTACTGGATACACCAGCTTAACACCATGTCCCCGAATGGGCTTAATGAAGAAATTGATATGGCTGCATTTCTGTGATCAAACAAATAAATAAATTCTAGAATATCTCAAATATAGATAGTTTTTTAATACAATATAAACATTTAAATGTATAAATATGTGTTTTAACTATGATGTAATGGTATTTGTTTTCAGAGTTCACAGAAATTTTAACGAAGTCTATTTTATATTTGGTTACAATAAAATAAGAACTTTTAAACATTGATTTTATTATTCCGCTTTTTGTCACTTTTTCTTCCTCCTTCTTTTTATCATTTATTAATTGATTATTTAATATTAACAGTATTCCTCGTTCAATTGATACATGCATTCTTATGAGGACACTGGAAACATATACTAAATTGGCACTGATTTAATTAATTAATTGCATTATATAATTAATTAATGCACTATATATACGACTTGTAAGCAACCAGCAATGAAAGCGCCCCTGACGAAGAGGATATAGTCCTTGAAACGCGTAGGGCTGACATTGCTCTGGTTGCTATTGATTGTTGGGAACCTACACTAAGTTACTGGGAAGACGCAGACTGCAGAGTTTCCTGACCGCCGAGTTTGGAGAGGGAGCTGGTGACTGCCTGTAGTCCAACCCCCGATCGATGACACGCGCCAACGTCACGAGTCACCTGACGCGGAAGTGAAACAGATTGTCGATCGAGTGGAGGAGAAGGGCTGAGACTCACACAACCCTAACAAGCAGACGAGCAAAGTGCCTCTGTTCCTGCAGTCATTCTTAGTACCGAAGTGCCTGTACCAACTACTCTTCTGTGAGTGTTTATAACCGTTTTTAATTGTTTATAAACATAACTTTACTACTATATGGGCCTTGCGCTTTTTCTTTTTTGTTTCCCAGGTTTACAACCCTGTCTTTCACCATTATCGCCCAGCACACAACACTTCCACTGCATCAAGGGATTCTTGGAAATGACATGCAAATGAGCACACAGTGTCACCTTTTATCTCAAGCTCACATTACATGAATAACCCTTAGCCAATGCATGCTGCTTTAGACGCAGCTTTTAAGCAAGGGCTTGGGAGATGCAAAGCCAGTAAACCCACTCACAGACATGTTTCAACCTTGATGGGTATCATCAGTGTGAGGTTGGTTGCTGGCATTTGCTCAAATGAGATTAAGTGTCGGTAATCACTACACTTATTAAGGTTATGGTGGGTAAAAAAAGTGACAAAAACCCTCCACAGTAAAGCAGCATAAAGCAACTGTAAATTTTGCTGTATATTCATTTGCATGTCTTAGACAGGTCTGCAACCCTGTCTTTCACCATTATCGCCCAGCACACAGCACTTCCACTGCAGCAAGGGATTCTGGGAAATGACATGCAATGAGCACACAGTGCCACCTTTTTATCTCAAGCTCACATTACATGAACAACCCTTAGCCAATGCATGCTGCTTTAGACGCAGCTTTTATAATATATCTAGATATATATATATAAATATATATATTATATATAGATTATAGATATAGTATATATGATAGTTATGGGAATGTTTGTGTGGTAAAATATATCCTCTATATATCTAGTTATACTACTATAGGTTTTATATAGATATTTACCATGGGATTGTGTGTAAAATATAATCTATAGATGTAATACTATATTGAAGTATATATTATTGGGTAGTTTGGGTGTCATCCTAGATATTATATAGAGTAGATATATAGATATATGAGAAAAAAGAGATGACCCGCATTCCATGAGACAAGTTATGGCAACTACAAAGCCGACAAAATAAATTTAGAGTAATCCATCTGTCGGTGTGTGCTATAAGGGCATATAAATTGCAAAGGAGAAAAAAAAAAAAAGAGCCCCCAAAAAGCACTCTAGTTTGCTCGACGGTACAAAACCACACAAATGTTTTTGAAATTGTCACAGAACATAAAATTAAAATCAAAGCACAGAAAATTAAAACACGGCATGGTCCCGTGTAGTGCACACTTGATATATACTCTAACCAGGGGAATCACCTACAGACGAGGCATACAAGAGTCTAAATAGACAGATAAATGCTCAAAAGTAACTGACAAGGTGAAATCATGAAGCTGTAAACAGACACAACACCTGGTGGCAAATATAAAGTGGCTGATACAATGAATAGCAAAAATACTACAATCCCCAGGCTAGGGACAAATATAGAGTAATGCAATATCACAAAGCTCACTGTGAAAGACACATAAATAGTCAAAAAAGCACACCTTGGTCTGTAACGGCAAATAGGTAATACATCACCTCAAGTCAGGTACTCAGCACTGTCGTGGAGGAATCAAGGAGCAAAGTCATTGCACATAAGAAGTCCTAGAGAGGGGACAAAACAGGGGATCGCCCTACTGGACCGCTCACGCGTTTCGGCTTACCTTCTACTGGGAGTGGTACTGTAGGCAGTGTAACATGACCTTAAAAAGGGATCTAATTAGGTAGTGATTGTGAGCACGTTGTGTTTAATAAGTAACACGTGGAGTAGAGGTTGTACTAATGCATAAACACACAGTGTATAGAGGGTCATAGGGCAAAGGCCAATGATAGGGGTGTATTTCCTTAACTCCTACCCATAAGAGGGCAGTACTGGCAGTTAAGTCTCACTAAAGGGGAATGAGCATGGCATGACATCATAAACATGCGACTGTACCATAGCTGTCCCTATAGTGCTCTGTCTAAAAGCTAACATAGGGAAGATTAGAAACTCTCTCTACCGGGATCTAGGATACCAGGGGCAAAACGGACATCACGGATGCAAATGCGCATGTCCGTGACGTCATACGTCGGCGTCCTTGGCGCTCCTCACTGGTCATTGAAGAGATGGCAAATGTTTCTATTGGGCACATCTCAGAGCACCTACTGCGCATGCTTGCCCTCAGATGGTAAAAATAGCACAGTCTTTATGACAGGTCTATTGCCAAGTTGTCCCATGCGATGCGCTGTGTGTACACCTCACTGCTCTGTAGAAAAGGTGATTTATCTTAAAGAGGTATTGCAATGTATTTTTATAGATAACGAACAAGCTGCTCTTCAAGCATGTGTGATCACAGAGAAAAAGTAAGCTATCAGACAGACATTAGATGTATTCATTGTATATGGCAGTTTTTGCAGATAGTATCATTAGCTAGAGAGTACATAAAAATATGTTTAAGATCTAAACAGTAGCTGGGATGAATCACGGGTTAACCACAAGTATATCATATCTGTATTGTCTTATATCTTGAGCGTATGGTGACCAGCTGTCATATCATAGATCAGGGATAGTTATGATATGATATATATTATTCATCAGGAAATGCATAACTTTAGCATCACATTAGAAAAACATATGATGGATTTAGCATATAATAGTACATTATTCTATGGAGATCTATATAGCTGTCTCAAATGTAATGAGATACATATGGTTCAGCCCAGTCACTCCTCACAAAAGTCCTCATAAGAGATTTTACCCATAGTGTGACAATAAAGATGATGATGTAGTAGTCAAAAAATAGGGGGAGTATAAATAAGTAGTATATGTTTATAATCTCTAACGAGAAAATATGTGAGTTATTTCCTGAGTATAGATCAGTTCGTGGTCTTTCCATTGTCATCCAATCAACAATGAAATGTTGTTCAAATAAAATTCTTGTTGATCCTATTTATTATAGAGACTCTATACTATGATTGTCCATATTTGGAAGCAAGGTAATTCAGTTCCAAAGTTCTTGATGATCCTATGCAGTGCACACTCAAGATCAACAAAAGTGTGTGGAGTGATATTCTCCTGAATATGATGTCAGTGTGGTTTTATCCAGTTTTGTCAGGTCTGAATGAAATATGGTCATCTTCAGAAATTCTTGATGATCTTATTTGTTACAACCAGACCTTTTTTTTGGGTGTGGGTGTTTTTGGGAGGTTCAGATTGAGATGCATTGTAGATCAAGTCCAAGTTCTCGCTGATCCTATGCGGTGCAAACCAGGACTCTGTGGTGAATACGACGCAGGGGGAAGAGAGGAAGAGGGAGAGAGAGGGAGGTGATGAGATTCTATCACGTATATATTTGAACACAAAAGTTCTAGGGAGATGTGCATCAATAAAGGAACTAAAATTGGTGCCTAAAGGAACATCGCGAAAGCCCAGGTAGTCGTACTTGCTTGGAAGCTGTATGGTGTTGGATACCTTGCATTGGAAGCGGCTTATTGTTTGGATCATTTGGGTGTCCGGGCTGCCATTTTTTGTGCTATACCACAATTAACCCTCTACTCTAAGGTTTCATGTACAGTAATACATAATGGTAGAAAAGATATGTATGAACAAGGATTTAATAACTAGATCAGTCAAGGTGTATTTGCGTTTCCATTCAATGATGTATAAAAATTTCTTTTTTTTTTTTCCCCCCCGCCCGCCCTCGCTCCCCCCCCCCCCCCCCCTTTTGTTGTTTTTTTTTTTTTTTGTTTAATGCAACACTTGGATTTATTTAATTATCCATGTACACAGTGAGTGGTTTCATGACAGATCACCAGGGCACAACGAATTTTTTTTGTTTGCTGTTGGCCCCGTGGCATCATCGAGTCCATTTGACACGATCCCCTGGACTCCCTACGTAAGAGTGCCCTGCTCCAAATCGCCACCCTCCATCCAAGGCTCACTCTTATTCAATGCCTGGTAACAGGGATCTGATGCAGTGTAAACAGAAGTGCCGTGCTACTGATAGTTATTTTTGAGAGCCAGAAGGTCTTTGGAGCATTTTTTATGTTCTCAAGTTCAGATTCTGAATCTTACTTATTCGCGTGTGGTTCATCCAATGTAAGAAGACCACAAGGGCCCACATGATACAATAAATACTCCTTTTGACTTACAGCCAAGACAATCTTTGATTTTAAAATTTGTCTTGTTTGACATCTGTAAACATATCTGTCTGACAAATGTATACACAGGCAGGCAGTTTTTGCATTTGAAGAAACCTTTTCTGTTAACTGTGGAAGGAATGTTTCGTTGGAAGTGGGAAAAAATGACTTGCCACAAGCTTGTCTCTAAGGTTGGAGACTTGCGACTCGTCATGTGTTACCATCGCCCAGTTTCCTTTTAAGGTCAGGGGCAGTCATCAAGATTTTCCAGTGATTTGCAGTGTCTGACCAACTATCGGTGCCACTGTTTATCTGTATGTTCCATATAGACCACGAATTGGGTCTAAGTTCTTTTTGTTTAGGACACTGCAACACTCTCTAGGAGTGTTAAGGGCTTTCTGAACCCTTCTCTACACATCTATTGCTATACCCTCTCGGGTAAATCTTTCCCTCATCTCTCTGCCCTATCAATGAAACCCTTCTGTGGAGACATGCGCTTTACGCGCAGATTCACTTTTGCGGATGCCTTTAATTGGTGGTTCCGGGTGGAAACTAGAACTGCAGTAATGAGCATTAGTATGATTTTTTTTATCGGAAAATGCGGTGTGTATGTACCGTCAGGCCCTCACAATTCACAAAAGTTCCAGGAATTACCTGTGTCTTACTGCAACTAAATGTAAGTTTGATGTTTCTGTTGTTGTGGTTTGAGAACATCGACGAAGCCCTTGAACCAGCAGCTGTACCCTGCCAAGGATCAGCAGATCGGATGTATCTCAACCAACAGCAACACGTGTTGGGTAAATTCAACATGGGCCATCTGAGAACAAATCTCCCGTTCCCACCAACCCAGGAAGAGGTTTGATAAGAGGGGGCACACGTGAGCCTTCAGTATAGTACGCCTTTCTTACAATAGTAATGCCCAGAAGATAAAGTATTGTGGGTGAGGTGAGAATAAATCTCAGTAGCTTCAGGAGCAGGATCCATCAGGCCAGCGGAGACATTCTGCATGGATAGATAGAAATGTGTGGCGTCAGGCCATCCCGTGGTCTAAATGTGTAAAGAGACTCTACATACAGGGGTCGCAAGAAGTGTATTATCAGTCGACGTGATGTTAGGCCAGAGCGCGCCAACACATCCATTGTATCCCTAAATAGGATGGCAGGAGTCCCACTGAGGTTTTCGAAAGAAAAGAGTGATATCAATTGCAAATGGGGTTCGCATAGCCCCCCTATGCCAGATACAATGGCGGCTTCCTGGGGGTGGTGGGCCAGGGGTTCTTTGTTACATTGGGGCCAGAAAGATTAAAAGTGTGGGACTCTAGGGAGATATTAATGGTCAGGGACCTGGCAGTTACGTCTGTGATGTACTCATATAAACCGCAACTCAGACCTCGAGTCAATACGAGCAATCTCTAGTATATAGCGGATGTGGAGCTGATGCATTCCGTATAAAACCAAGTCGGGTAGGGAATCGAGGATAAGACTATTGCTTTCTTTATACATTACCTTTCACGCTAAACTCAGCATGAGACTGTGTTTTTTACGCTCTGTTGTCGTAAGTCCTACGCTCTTGGGCTCACTGGGGTTTGATGTCTCATTGTCTCGCAAGGCTTGTAGTCTTGTATCGCCTGTCAGCACTCTAATTTTGAAGGTTGGCATTATCCACTCTGGTCTTGTTTCTTAAAGTCTACTATAACCATTTCAATATACCTCAATGGGGGGACGGTGTCGCCATGGGGGGCAGAATATCGACTCGGGCTTCCAATTGCCGCCAGAATATCCTTTTCCTCATCTGCATAATTCCTGGTCTTGAAACAGGGATTCCAAGTCATGTAATTGAGCATTCTCCGTGTGCTTAAGTGTACAAGTCAACATTGTCATCAAAGTCATCACGATCTTTGGCAAAAATTTAAAACCAGAAGATAGAAGTCTCGACCAAAATAAATTCAAATCCTTATTCCACCAAAGTGTCAATGCAAGATGTTGGGCAAAGAGAGCCTCGTACGAGGACTGGTTGTGGTTCTGTGAGGTAATACGGATTAAATTAATAATCGTCATTTCATTATCCGTGTTGATGTTTGTACTTGTCTCGATGATGCGGCGGCTCCTCTCTTTTCTCATACATTATTCTATGCAACTACACGAATGGTAGGTTTTCTAGAAACCTTGTCCGTGTGACTTTGAACTATTTGTCGTGTTAGAGTTACAGAAACATAATGTGTATGGATTGTGTGTGGTATGATAGGAGCGCGTCGTGCCTATGCAAATGAGGCTTTAATATCTATGAACCTATCTTTCCCAAAAATCCACCTTCACCAACATGGGAGTGGTGACAAGAATTGAAGCCTTTAAACAGCTATCCCAACAAAGACTGCGGTCCATGTGTGGAACAAACTGGCCTTAGAAAATACTTGTTTGAACTCGTCGATGCTGAGAGTATTCCCTCTACTATCTAACCAAGATAACGGCTACCATTTTTTAGACGGGACCAAAGAGATCAGCCACAGAAGCGAGACAGAGGGGAACAAAAGAGTAAGGGGACGAAATTCGTCACACAAAAGGCTCCAAGTGAGTATCAACATCAGCTCACAGGATAATGAAATGACGATTATTAATTTATCCGTTATACTTCACAGAAAACCAAAACTCAGTCCTGCGACGAGGACTCTCTTTTGCCCCAACATCTTGCATGGACCACTTTGAGTGGATTAAGGATTTGAATTTATTTTGTAGGAAACTTCTTTTGTTTAAATTTTTTGCCAAAGATCGTGATGTTACTGATGACAATGTTGAACTTGTACACTTAAGCACACAGGAGAATGCTCAGTTACATGACTTGGAATCCCTGTTTCAAGACCAAGGAATTATGCAGATGGAGGAAAAGGATATTCTGGCGCATTGGAAGCCCCAGTCGATATTCTGCCCCCCATGGCAGACCTGTCCACCAGTGGAGGTATATTTGAAACTGGTTATGGAGGACTTTAAGAAAATCAAGACCAAGATGGATGATGCCAACCTTACAAAATTAGAGCTGACGGCGATAAAAGAACTACAAGCCATGCGAGACATAGTCATCAAACCCAGTGACAAAGGCGGAAACATAGTCATCTGGCCTGAGGTGATGTATGAAAAAGAAGCTTATAAACAATTAAAGAACACTGTATGTTATACGGAAATTGCATCAGACTCCACAATCCGCTATAAAGCAGAGATTGATCGTATACTGAGGTCTGCGGTGTTAGATGAGTACATCACAGACCGTAACTGTCAGGCCCTGACTATTAAATTTCCCAGGGTCCCAACATTTTATCTTCTGCCCAAGGTACACAAGAACCCGGCCCACCCCCCAGGAAGGCCCATTGTATCTGGCATAGGGGGGCTATGCGAACCCATTTGCCAATTTATAGACTCTTTTCTGCAACCGTCAGTGGAGACTCTGCCATCCTATATTAGGGATACAATGGATGTGTTGGCGTGCTTGGCCTACATCACGGTCCATGATAATACACTTCTTGCGACCTGTGATGTAGAGTCTCTTTACACATGTATAGACCACGAGGATGGCCTGCGCGCCACACATTTCTATCTATCCATGCAGAATGTCTCCGCTGGCCTGATGGACCTGCTCCTGAAGCTACTGAGATTTATTCTCACCCACAACTACTTTATCTTCAGGAGCAGGTACTATTTGCAGAAAAGAGGTACTGCAATGGGTGCTACGTGTGCCCCCTCTTATGCAAACCTCTTCCTGGGTTGGTGAGAACGGGAGATTGTGTTCTCAGAGGCCAATGTTGAATTTACCCAACACGTGTTGCTGTGGTTGAGATACATCGACGACGTGCTGATCCTTTGGCAGGGGACAGCTGCTGGGTTCAAGGGCTTTGTCGATGTTCTCAACCACAACAATATGAACATCAAACTTACATTTAGTTGCAGTAAGACACAGGTAGAATTCCTGGACCTTTTTGTGGATTTGGGGCCTGACGGTACACTACACACCGACATGCCATACTGCATGCTTCTAGTTTCCACCCGGAACACCAAATTAAAGGCATCCCCAAAAGTGAATTCTTGCGCTTAAAGCGCAATGTCTCCACAGAGAGGGGTTTCATTGATAGGGCAGGAGAGATGAGGGAAAGATTTACACAGAGAGGGTAGAGCAATAGATGTGTAGAGAAGGGTTTCAAGAAAGCCCTTAACACTCCTAGAGAGATGTTGCTGTGTCCTAAAACAAAAAACAACTTAGACCATCAAATTCGTTTTATTGGAACTTACAATAAACAGTGGCACCAGTTGCGTCAGACACTGCAAAGTCACTGGAAAATCTTGATGACTGACCCTGACCTTAAAAGGAAACTGGGCGATAAGGTAACAATGACGAGTCACAAGTCTCCAAACCTTAGAGACAAGCTTGTGGCAAGTCATTTTGTTCCCACTTCCAACGAAACATTCCTCTCCACAGTTAAAAGAAAGGGTTTCTTCAAATGCAAAAACTGCTCTGCCTGTCGATACATGTGTCAGACAGATATGTTTACAGATTTCAACAAGACAAAAATTTTTAAAATCAAAGATTGTCTTGGCTGTAAGTCAAAAGGAGTGATTTATTGTATTATGTGTCCTTGTGGTCTTCCTTACATTGGGATGACCACACGCGAACTAAGATTCAGAATTCTCGAACATGTGAGGAACATAAAAAATGCCTCCAAAGACCTTCTGGCTCTCAAAAAAATAACATCAGTAGCACGGCACTTCTGTCTGACACATGCATCAGATGTCACACTGTTACAGGCATTTGCAATAGAGAAAGTGAGCCTTGGATTGAGGGGTGGCGATTTGGAGAGGGCAATCTTACGTAGGGAGTCCAGGTGGATCGTTCAAATGGACTCGATGATGCCACGGGGCCTGAACGACTACCTGGGCTTTGCGATGTTCCTTTAGGCACCAATTTTAGTTCCTTTATTGATGCACATCTCCCTAGAACTTTTTGTGTTCAAATTATACGTGATAAGAATCTCATGCACCTCCCTCTCTCTGCCTCTTCCCTTTCTCCCTCTGCCCGTATTCAACCACAGAGTCCTGGGTTTGCACCACATAGGATCAGCGAGAACTTGGGACTTGATCTACAATGCATCTCAATCTGAACTCCAAACACACCCAACACCAAAAAAAAGAGTCCTGGTTGTAACAAATAAGATCATCAAGAATTTCTGAAATGAGCCATATTTCATTCAAGACCTGACAACAATGGATAAACCACGAACTGACATCATATTCAGGAGAATAATCACTCCACACACTTTTTTGATCTTGAGTGTGCACTGCATAGGATCATCAAGAACTTTGGAACTGAATCTACCATGCTTCCAAATATGGACAAATCATAGTATAGAGTCTCTATAATAAATAGGATCAACAAGAAATTTTGATTTGAACAACATTTCATTGTTGATTGGATGACAATGGAAAGACCACGAACTGATACTATACTCAGGAGAATAACTCCACATATTTTCTCGTTAGAGATTATAAACAACTAATGACTATATTTATACTCCCCCTATTTTTTGACAATACTACATCATCATCTTTATTGTCACACATATGGGTAACAATCTCTTATGAGGACTTTTGTGAGGAGTGACTGGGCTGAACCATATGTATCTCATTACGATTTGAGACAGCTCTATATAGATCTCCATAGAATAATGTACTATTATTATGCTAAATCCATCATATGTTTTTCTATGTGATGCTAAAGTTATGCATTTCCTGATGAATAATATATATCATATCATAACTATCCCTGATCTAATGATATGACAGCTGGTCACCTTATACGCTCAAGATATAGACAATAGCAGATATGATATACTTTGTGGTTAAACCCGTGATTTCATCCCAGCTACTGTTTAGTCTATAAACATATTTTTATGTACTCTCTAGCTAATGATTACTATCTGCAAAAACTGCCATATTAACAATTGAATACATCTAAATGTCTGTCTGATAGCTTTACTTTTTCTCTGTGATCACACATGCTTGAAGAGCAGCTTGTTCATGTTATCTATATACAACTTGCAATACCTCTTTAAGATAAATCCCTTTTCTACAGAGCAGTGAGGTGTACACACAGCGCATGCGCATGGGACAACTTGGCAATAGACCTGTCATAAAGACTGTGCTATTTTTACCATCTGAGGGCAAGCATGCGCAGTAAGGTGCTCTGAGATGTGCCCAATAGAAACATTTGCCATCTCTTCAATGACCCAGTGAGGAGCGCCAAGGACGCCGACGTATGACGTCACGGACATGCGCATTTGCATCCGTGATGTCCGTTTTGCCCCTGGTATCCTAGATCCCGGTAAGGAGAGTTTCTAATACTTCCCTATATGGGTAGCTTTTAGACAGAGCACTATAGGCGACAGCTATGGTACAGTCGCATGTTTATGATGTCATGCGCATGCTCATTGCCCCTTTAGTGAGACTTAACTGCCAGTACTGCCCTCTTATGGGTAGGAGTTAAGGAAATACACCCCTATCATTGGCCTTTGGCCCATGACGCCTCTATGACACTGTGTGTTTATGCATTAGTACACTCTCTACTCCACGTGTTACTTATTAAACACAACAGGTGCTCACAATCACTAGCCTAATTAGATCCCTTTTTAAGGTGCATGTTACACTGCCTACAGTACCACTCCCAGTAGAAGGCTAAGGCCGAAATGCGTAGGAGCAGGTCCAGTAGGCAGGATCCCCTGTTTTGTCCCCTCTCTAGGACATGCTTATGTGCAATGAGCTTTGCTCCTTGATTCCTCCACAGACAGTGCTGAGTACCTGACTTGAGGTGATGTATTACCTACTGTATTTGCCGTTACAGACCAAGGTGTGCTTTTTTGACTATTTATGTGTCTTTCACAGTGAGCTTTTTTGATATTGCATTACTCTATATTTGTCCCTAGCCTTGTGAGATTGTAGTATTTTGCTATTCATTGTATCAGCCACTTTATTTAGCCACCGTGTTGTGTCTGTTATCAGCTTCACTGATTTCACCTTGTCAGGTACTTTTGAGCATTTATCTGTCTATTTAGACTCTTGTATTGTCTCTTAGGGTAATCCCCTGGTTAGAGGTATATATCAAGTGTGCACTACACAGGGGATCCATGCCTTGTTTTAATTTTCTGTGCTTTGATTTTAATTTTATGTTCTGTGACAATTTTCAATAAACATTTTGTGGTTTTGTACCGTCAGGCAAACTAGAGTGCTTTTATTGGGGCTCTTTTTTTTTTTTTCCCTCCTTTGCAATATATATATATATTTATATATACAGAACCCCAGTAAGCTCTTTTTGGGAACCCCTGAGCCCCCACAAAATATATATATGTATATGTGTCAAAATGGAGTGCTATTGAGCGTGGCATATGTATACAACAGACGACAGAGAAGCCCAATGCTACATTCAACATGACAGAAATACACAGTAAAATACTTATATATTCTCTTGAAGTAGGGTCATTTAGTTTAACCCTTTGGCCAAAGCGTTGTAAGCTTGCGAGCCACGTCAAGGCAGACACCTGTTCGCAAGTCCTAACACTACCAGATAAAATACTAATATACCTCTATTAGGATTAAAATTCTCATTTACCTCTATTAGGAGGGAGAAAGACCACAGTGGGGGCTCAGGGGTTCCAAAAAAGAGCTTGCTGGGGTTCTGTGTTTTGTTAACCCATTCTCAGCTGTTCCAGCTGGTGGAGGTTAGTGGCTCCTCCTTCCCAGGTTTTAAGCCCGCTCCTCCCCACTTCCCTAGTTTGCAAGTGCCTCGTTCTGCTGGATATAGACCCACTGTGGTCTTTCTCCCTCCTAATAGAGGTAAATGAGAATTTTAATCCTAATAGAGGTATATTAGTATTTTATCTGGTAGTGTTAGGACTTGCGAACAGGTGTCTGCCTTGACGTGGCTCGCAAGCTTACAACGCTTTGGCCAAAGGGTTAAACTAAATGACCCTACTTCAAGAGAATATATAAGTATTTTACTGTGTATTTCTGTCATGTTGGATGTAGCATTGGGCTTCTCTGTCGTCTGTTATATTTATATATATATTTATTTATTTATTGTGGGGCTGTTGTGTGTCTATTTTTTTTTATTGTGGGTAGCGGGGGTGGGCGAAGTGGGTATTAGCCCCATCGGTGGTTGTTTAGGGCTGGCTGGGGGGTAGCGGGAGGGCTTAACCCCTTCATGACCTTAGCGGTATTAACCGCTACGGTCATGAAGTGGGTTAAGTCCACCCGCAAACACCCCACAAGCCCTAAACAGCCACCAAGGGCCAAATACCCCCTTCACCCACACCCGCTACCCACAATAAACCTGGCACGGGTGGTTAACCCCTTCATTGCCTTAGCGGTTAGCCACTAAGGTAATGAAGTGGCCTTTAAATGCATTTTTCCTGCATCGGATGCATGCCGGGGGCCTCCAGTGCTGGTATTAATGGTTATCAGCTCCGGAGACCCCCAGCATCAATCCGAGCCAGGAAAGGGGCCTGATTTTTTCTATGTATCGCTGCTTAGCACCAGATTTTTGCCAACTTTTGTTGGTGGAGCGAGTTGGAGAAAATTTCTCCATTCTAGAGCACCTATCAGCGCCGAGATGCTGATCGGCGCTACTAGAATACGGCGGGTTTTAAAACTGGAGAAATATTGCTTCTCGCCACCCACGCGGCGAGTTTTATTTTCCGTCAAAAAAAAACCGGCGGATTTTCTTCATCTCGACAGCTTTTCGGCACTTACAGAATTGCTGTAGGCATATTTGCCGAAAAAGTGGCGAGATAGGGCTTTTCGCCGTTCTCTGCATAGGCCCCTCAATATTTTGTATACAGTATAAAGTATATATAGACTATACTGTATTCGGTCATGTGCACACTGTAATAGTAAATGCACTGACTTTTGCATGGAAAGTATATCAATAACTGTGTGAACTATACGTAATAGTTGGTGCCATGAACAAAAATAATGCATGCAGTAGACTTTACTGACAACACCACATGTTTACAACAATGTTTATTGCATTACCATTTCCCCTAACACAATATGTGAAATCATTTACACAACACTACAGTATGTTATGTGTTAAATCTTACATGACTACCATGATAACCTGTGGTAACGTGTGTAAAACCATCTGCTTCATCTTGTCTCTATGGTTGGGGGAAGTACAGTATGTTAGGGATTTATGGAAAACAAAAGAACAGATCCTTGTTTCTGTCAGCCAAAAACACTCACTGCTCTTCAGTGGAGGGTTATGTGTAGATTGACAATGAGGTGTATTATACATTTATGCTGATTGGAGAATTACAGTAGTAGGGGCTCCGTCCTGAAGAGAGGAGCCATACACCTCCAAGGAACTGCTCAGTAAAGCTGAAACCAGGGAGCCAATAACCTACTCCTATGACACAATGAATCAGTAACACTATAATGAAATGCACTTATGGAGAATGCAGCAGGAATATAATAAATACAATTTCTGGAAGACTGTACATATTACTGTGCTCCTCCACTGAAGAGCAGGTGAGTGTCTGTGGCTGACAGAAAGAAGAGATATGTGTAAGTTTTAATATTTCACACTAGGGTATTTGTGCAGCCACAGTTCATCTTCATGATAAGGAAACTCTGATACTGGCTTTGGCCAGCTTTTAATTGCACTAAATCACAGAAACATATGTTTACTTTATTTAACCCCTTCAGGGCATTTCACATATTTAACAAAGTTTAGTCCATAGGATAATAAGAAATGACATATATTCAGTGAAATACCTGCTAAATGGAGTCTACCTTAATGAGGTTGGCAGGCTTGAACCATGTTTTGATCGAAAGATGCAACCAAATGACTCCTTTGTTACACAGACTTAGGTTCTAAATGCAAACATGTCATTATTATATTTTAGCCCAAATTGGTAGGAGCGCAGGATCTGTTGTTTTGTTTTCCATATATGTACTGTAAGACCAATCTTTTTACCAGCAGCATACTTCTAAAGGGAGGAGTGTGGTAATTTGTACAGTCTTCCACAAATGGTAGGGATTTGTGACTGATTATCGTGTTCTGCACATGTGGTAAACAAGAGTAGTCTATTCATTTTCATGTTACCAATGCTATGACTTTCGATTAAACCTGGCTTTCTGTCGTTGTCTGGGAAAATGACTTGAAGAGTTTTTGAATAATTTTCCATTGCTCCAAGAAGATAGTTTAGTAGAATATTTATTTGATGTTGTCAGTATTGGCTATTGTTGGGATATATGCACAGATCAGTGTGGTGTAAATTCCACTGTGCTGGCGCTGTTGAAGTTTCATAAGTCTATTTTTTATACCTACTGGAAGAAAATGATAAAATAATAATATATTTTTTGCTAATAATCCCTTACAGTGTGCACAACACTTTACATATAATTTTGCTCATAAAATAAGCCCCTGCCCTGCAGAGCTTGCAACCAAATATTGGTGTCTAAAGCACAGAGGGAGGCAGTAAAGTGACTTTCCCAAGCTTGCAGGGAGAGCTGTAGCTAATTTTCTAATTGTCTAACTGGCAGTTCTACTTTTTTGAATTTGACTGAAGCAGCAAGGCTGCAATGAACTGGCACCCTGCAAACCTTTTGTTCCGGTTGGTGTGCATCTCTTTACAGAAAGTTATACAATAAAGAGATACCCAACTTAGATGAAATATTGTCCTCCATAGTATAAAAATACACATGCTTTGCTTTGTCAATTGGCAAAGCAGGTAAACATATATATTTGAAGTATTCCAATAACATCTGTTGAGTATGCATGTTACAGGTATAATAGGATTTAGTTGGCATGTACCTTCTCAATAGCTTTATTTTGCAGAATGCAAAATTTCAGCAGATGATTCATATAGATGTAGCAAGACTTAATGTTGTCTGTGCAGCAGACCAATATGCTGAAGCAGTCTCCGGTCTGTCCAACCCCCTGGATGACTTAGATGCCTGAATATGGGTCTCTGAAGTGGAATTCTATTGGACAATAGTCGGTCATCTATGTCATCAAGGGGGATGGACAGGACATTTAACACTGTCCAGACCCCTTAATGATGTAAATTACCGAATATCATCCTACCATATTCCCCCTCAAATATTTGGGAATCTACATCATGAAGGGGTTAGACAACTCGGAGACTGATTCTGTGATGGTGCTCTTCTCCAATAAAGAAGTTGACCCGCAGGGCTGAGGTAGGGATGCAAATTAACTGACCAGAGCCCAGGGACAGAGTCCTGTAAGAGTATCCGTAGTCAGAAAACTGGCAGGAGGTAAGGGCTGGCGACAGTGGTGCAAAGTCCAGCAACAGGCAAAGGGTTAAGGCAGGTGGTAGACAGTGAGGTCAGGGTCATGGTCAGGATCAGAAACAGGGATTCCAAATTAACAGGCTAGCCTCAGGAACAGGGAAGCCACAGGGATGGCTTACGAACAAGGAAGGTTCCATGGCTTTGATAGATAATAAATAATGACACATTTTCTATATCAAAACAAGTAAGAAAATGTGTTATTTACTGGAATTAAGGTGATGGATTGGTATTGACAAGATGATATTGGTCTAATGTTCATGACAGAATTTCTGTGGGGAAAATCTGCCAAGATACAGTATGTATATCATACAGATTTGACTCTAAGAGAGTCAAAAAGAAACCCCACAGAGTTACACTCAATGCCAGTGTAAATATTGATTTGTGGCAGAGGGTAACCAATCAATCAATTCTTCCTTCTGGTCAAACTCTTAACTCTAGTGGGATCAGTATTAAAAACCAAAAATAATAAAATTGTATTACATCAGTATATATTTACACAATAACAATGAGCTATTAAAAAATAAAATTGCACGTAGTGGAGTAGAGTGTAGAGTATACATATCTTGTTAGTTAGTTTGGACCTTTTGTATAATACTAGTAGACAGTAATCTCCAAAAATAGTCGCAGGAGTAGCAGTAATTCGCACATAGGTATTTTGGTAATATGGGAGCTATACCCTATACACGCAATATGTGTATATCGCGATCAGTGGCTATGGACCACAGTAATGTAATGCAAGTGGACAATACAGCCTTGGATGTAAATAGACATATAAATATCCTTATAAGGGAGTGGATACTTCAATGTAATATACAAAGCACATAGTCAAGTGAAATGTGGTCAGGTATATTTGATGTCTCTTCAATATAGAATACATCTAATAATTCCTTGAGGATATTGGGCAATAGGCATCTGTAGAGCAACATCCAAAAGTATCACATTGTGTCGTTTACGGTAGTTGCGTAAATTGAACCCACTGCAGATACAAATGTAACAGAAAGATATGCATCTCTAAAAACTGTGGCTATATAGTTCTGATCACCCGGAGGTCTCGCCTAAGGGGAGATACTATAAGAGTTCCAGTCCAGGCTTTGGCTGGAACCCACCCTTACTTGGCTGCTGTTGACATTTTGATTAATGGCAGCCTTCTATATTGGGCTGCACCTGTTCAAGGACTTAAATAGCTGTCAGTGTCTTCCAGCCCCTGCCTGACGATTGTATATGTTTCCCTGTGTTCCTCGCCACCTTGGGTTCTGGTAACTCAGCCTTCCTTGTTCTAAAGCCTTCCATGTGTGCCTGGTCAACTTGGGTTCTAGTAGCAGAGCCTTCCTTGTTCGTGAGCCTTCCCTGTTTCTAATGCTAGTCTGTTACTGTGCCTAGCCTGTTGGAGGAAGTAAAAAAATCTAAAAGTGAATATTATTGAAAAACTTACTTAGCTTGTGTAACCCTGCTTCCCCCCTTCCCCCAGACTCTACGGTGGTGTCTAGGGTGCATGAGGGCAGATTACATGCAGTGTGGTGCGTACCTGTTAGGAACAGGAGGGCCTGAGCTTCCCGCGATGTGGGGGAGCCAGGACCGGGCTTCTGGGGTGGTAGCTCCATGATCTCTTAGTGGTGCAGCGCCTCCATCTTCTATACTCCCAGGAATATGGGACAGGACCGGTATAGAAGAACCCTTGGGTCCCAGGGTAATACTTTCCAATTCACACACAGTCTTTGGTAATAACGAATAGTCTCTTTTATTGACAGAGCAGCAATCTCCCAACGATAGTGGCTTCCAGCAGCCGCAACAACAACAGCCAAGACATGGTATTACGCCGCTCATCTTCCACACAGATAATTCCTCCGCTCCTTCCCTCCAAGTTTCTCCTCCGACAGGATGGTCTGGGCTAGGGCTTCAATACCCCGTGGCCCACCCCGAGGTTATCCTCGCGGTGGGTCTTGGATTCTCCCCATCACCCCTGGCAGTGGGGTGAGGGCATTGGTCCACCAAGTCTATAATTCTATCAGCTCTACTAAAGGATGCTGAATCTTTCTGCTCCTTTCTCTCTGCTCCTGCACTCTGCGCAGGGGAGACCGCAGTCTCCTCCAACTCCTCGGACTGATCCGCAGGATTCTTTGACTCACGGCATACTAACTGAACTGCATATTCCCGGCATAACTAACCGGCAACTCCAGACTCTCGATATCACTATCAACTCTAACTCTACTCACCGGAGTTGGCTGCTAAATATAGAGCTAGCCCCGCCCCTCGTGATGTCAGCAGAACCTCCCCTCTTGCTCACGCCTGCAGCAGAGTCCAGGCCTGCGTCTACCACTCAGGATAGAGCTATGAAGGGGGAAAACCCATGATGATAACAGGACTTACCACAGTAGAAGGAAGATAGGTATAGCCTGTGCTGTTTACAGGGGGCTACACTTGCACTTAAAAAAGCAAAGCTCTTTTG
This sequence comes from Ascaphus truei, assembly GCA_036426205.1. Taxonomy (NCBI): domain Eukaryota; kingdom Metazoa; phylum Chordata; class Amphibia; order Anura; family Ascaphidae; genus Ascaphus; species Ascaphus truei. The sequence goes on from WSYH01000055.1 coordinate 238,463, forward strand.
AAATACTGTTTTACCATTAAATCAATACTGTTTGTTACTTTATTACAGAATAATAAAACATGAATATACTTCTTTATTTTGATTTTAAAAATGTTAATTATACAATATATACACCTGAACAGGAAACTGTACATAGGCTTGGAAAGATGTTTCAAAGTTACAGTAATATCAAATGCCATGCAGTGCTTTCCCAAGTACAGCTGTTTAAAGCTAAAAGTTTTACATGAAAGCCCTGAGCTATCTTTATTGTGATGCGGGAATTTGCAAAGGCTATCTTTATCTATTAATTTTGTTCTAAACTGCACAGTTTTCTACACTTTCAATTTTACACACCAGTATTCATTTTTGACTTAAAGGCATAATGGACAGCTGCAGAGTACAGATTTAACTGGATATTGGCAGATTCCTACTGAAGTGTAATGTTACCCTGGGGTACAACTGTACTTTAATTTAGGTTTATGCATAAACATGCTTGCATTTGGATCTCTGTACTTTAGCTTGTTACTTGTAGTCAGATAATATTTATATATATATTCAGAATTGTTTTACAAAATCAATTAATCTTTACTGAAAAAATGTGATTGTTTAAAAGTGTTAAATTGTGTAATGACTAATAAAGTTAAAAGATACAACAATGTTTTCTTCACTTTTCATTTTTGTGTGGTATGTTTTTATTTACTTTCTTACATCCTTGTGAAAAGCTTTGGTCACATGTTGTCTCCCTGTACCACTCCTTTGCTAATCGTTAGTTCGCTGGTATCTCCATATAATCTAATGGTTGATGTGGCATTCTCTTAAATGTTCCTTATAATATCAAAGTATACATCTTCAACTTTTTGTCTTCTTAATGCATTTAAAATGGCGGATCTGTAGACAAAATCAAATAATTTTACTTAATCTATGAATCCTACAATGAGTGATAGATCATATTCATTACTTTGGGAAATCACTTATTGCACAACTTGGATGTGGTCCATTGTGTGACATTAACTGTTAAATCCCCCACTTGTTATCTACACTGGGCAAAGTCCAGTTTCTGTTGCAGATGATTAGTGAGTATCTTGGTACAATTTTTGGTAAATTATTGGAAGTAGAGACTGATTTGTCTGTAGTTCTTGAGGTTTTCCATTTCTCCTTTCTTATGGATGAGGATAAATAGGGCATTGCTTCATGGATTTTTCTGTTCTTCTAGCAACATATAAAGGGCTTCATTCTACCACTTAAGTTTTTATTGTGTTTTACATATATAATACATAACATTGCGTAGTCTGCATTTAATCTCTAAAAAGGGCTTCATTCTAGTAGCTTCGATAACCAACTCAAAGAGGATTTTGAGCAGCTATTGCAAAAATTTGCTAGGTACAGCACCGACAATGTTTATTCGACTAAAAACCGCACGGCTGGATGCGTAGCGGCAGCGTGGAGAAGCGTTGGGAAGCGGCTCGTTCGCGTGACGTCGGTGACGTCACAGTGACGTGCGCGCCCGGCTTCCCCGGCTTCCCCGGCTTCCCCGGCTTCCCCGACTCCCCTGAAGGTTTGAAATGAGGTAAGCGGGGGAGCGGGGATGCAGAGGGGCACAGCAGGAGCCGCTAGGGGGTTGGGAAGGTATTTAAATTGCGCGCCGATTGGAGGGGGGGGAAACGGAGGGGACGCGGCTGGATGCGGCTGGCGCACTGACTATTCTCAGCACCAGCCGGAGTAAGTCCTGGTCAACCGGCGGCTTTTGCTTCAATAAACATTGTCGGTACTGTAGCTATTCAGAAAGCCTCAATGAGTTAGTTAAATTGTGCGTGGAAGGCATTTTCTCACGATTTTTGGCTCCTGGTCAAACACATCATTAAGGAGCTGACGAAAAGCTTAACTCGCATTTTCTATAAAATCATGCTATTCTAATAGCCTTGGTAATCTCATCGGAGCTCTGTAATTGTGATTTTATTAAAGATTCTTCACACCACTCAAGGCTGGCGAGAAAGGATCAGAATGCAGGACAGAAAAAAATGATTTTTTCCTGCATCGGATTGATGCCGGGAGTCTTTGGAGCTGACCCGCATTAATATCAGCTCCGGAGACCCCAATCAATCCGATGCAATAAAAATATATTTAAAAATACATTTACATGCAGCTTCCTTACCTTAGCGGCTAACCTCAGTGTCAGGTTTATTGTAGGTAGCGGGGTGGATGAAGGTGGTATTTGGCCCGTGGTGGGTGTTTAGGCCCTGTGAGGAGGTTGTGGGAGGAGTTAACCCATCCATTAGCTTAGCGGTTAGTACTGCTAAGGTAATGAAGGGGTTAATCCCTCCCGCTACCCACCCAGTAGTTATAAACACCCACCATGGGCCAAATACCGCCTTCACCCACCCCCGCTGCTCACAGTAAACATTACAGCAAAATACAATACAAAACAATACACGCATTCATTGCCAGTGTGGTTACCTATGCCCTCAATAGCAGCAAAGATAACCCCAATGACAATGAATGGCACCCCCTCTACCCCAGAAAACAATCCTCCTCAACACATACAGTACAGTAATAGGCGAAATTACAATTATCCAGATATGGATAATAGTGCACTTGCCCATTCAAAATAAAACATTAACCTAGCAGCATAAGTAAATAAAACTTCGACTAATCCCTGCCAGGATGAACGATGTCCTCATCACCGTCCTCCGCATCCATGTCCTCCGAGGGCAACAACAGTACAATAAAAATACAATCTAATGGCCCGAGCCCCTTAATAACCTTAGCGATTAGTAATCACTATAGTAATTAAGGGGTTAATCCCCCTCCTCCGCTACCCACCTGGGAGGCCTAACCACCTACCCATGGGCAACTATCCCCAACCTCTACCCATTTATTGGCACAGTGGTACATCATGCCCATATAATATGGGCATAATTAGCCACAATAGCAGTCAATGGGCAACCAAAAAAAAAAAACTGCACCAAAGAGACAACAACAATAAAAAATACCTAAGAAATCAAACCTCTAAGCAACACAATATTAAAAGTAATCAAACCTCTAAACAACACAACATTAAAAGAAATCAAAAGCCTAAACATCAGAAGAATAAAAGTGTCACGAGGGAGACTCCAGGAGCAGATAGGACCTTGATAGCCAGAACAGCAGGGAAAAAGCACGGATCGTTAGGGTCACAGGCAGGGTTCGATAGCATGCGGCAGGCAAGGATTTTCAGGGTGACAGGCAATCTTCTCCAGCTTACCATGTCACTCTCCAACTGGTGCTTTTCTTTTTCCTGCAGTACGCACTTAGCAATTGCTGTGGACAGACACTTTTGTAGTGCAGCCTTGGCCTCTTGCTCTTTACCAAGTCATCCATAGAGTCAATCCAATCTCATTCCATGCAGATTGAAGTACCAGAGTTAAGGCATTGTTACCTTTGTTAAAGGCGTCCTATACCCTGTTCATTTATGTAACTGTACTTGTAACCATGTAGTATTTGTTTTACTCTGTGTCCAGGACATACTTGAAAATGAGAGGTAACTCTCAATGTATTACTTCCTGGTAAAATATTTTATAAATAAAAATAAAATTCTTTTCCAATACTCCTAGTAAAATAAAGAAATTGGACTAAGTAATAATATATGCATCTGGATTGAAAACTGGTTAAAGGACAGACAACAGAGGGTTGTCATAAATTGAACTTTTTCAGATTGGGCTAAAGTTGTGAGTGGAGTACCTCAGGGATCGGTACTGGGACCCCTGCTTTTTAACTTGTTTATTAATGACCTTGAGATTGAGATCGAGAGCAAAGCCTCCATCTTTGCTGATGATACTAAATTGTGTAAGGTAATAGAATCAGAGCAGGATGTAATTTCTCTTCAGAAGGACTTGGAGAGACTAGAAACGTGGGCAGGTAAATGGCAAATTAGGTTTAATACAGATAAATGTAAGGTTATGCATTTGGGATGCAAGAATAAAAAGGCGACTTACAAATTAAATGGAGATATATTGGGGGAATCCTTGATGGAGAAGGATTTAGGAGTGCTTGTAGACTGCAGGCTTAGCAATAGTGCCCAATATCATGCAGTAGCTGCAAAGGCAAACAAGACCTTATCTTGCATCAAACAGGCAATGGATGGAAGGGAAGTAAATATAATTATGCCCCTTTACAAAGCACTAGTATGACCACACCTTGAATATGGAGTACAATTTTTGGCACCAATCCTAAGAAAATACATTATGGAACTCATTACCCATGGAGACTGTGATGGCAGATACAATAGATTTGTTCAAAAAAAGTTGGACATCTTTTTAGATGGGAAAGGTATACAAGGATATACCAAATAAGTATACATGGGAAGGATGTTGATCCCGGGATTAATCTGATTGCCAATTCTTGGAGTCAGGAAGGAATTAATTTTTCCCCTTAATGGGGTTTTTTGTTTGCCTTCCTCTGGATCAATAAGTAAGTATAGTTATAGGATAAAGTATCAGTTGTTTAAATTTTATAGGTTGAACTTGATGGACCTCTGTCTTTTTTCAACCTCATCTACTATGTAACTATGTATGTAACTATATATGTAGGATGATTCTGCTAGTCACCTTAGGCTACAGCATATCTCTGTTCCCTTCTAATGCAGGCTTCCTAATGTTGAAGGGTCATCCTTAATTCCTTCTGTAACTTCCACTGTAACCAAAGAACCTTCTTTTTTCTTTTTCTTTCTCTTTGTCTTGAGAAGCTCTGAAGATTTAGTGGTACTGTGTTCATATTTATTGCTCAAGACTGTTTTCAAAGTGGAAGACATAGATTCATACATAGGGAAACCAAGCTTCCCAAGAAAACCAGTAAAGAGGTAAAGTGTCTTTAAAGCATAAGCATAGTTGTGAATAACATAAATACAGGCATAAACAGGGAGACAAAATATAGGAGAGATGACTTTTAGATTTGAGACCTTAGCATCAGTCATAGAAATATCAATTGCAGGGGAAACCATAGACAGAGCTATAGCTATAGAATCAGGTATAGGAATATGACAGACAGCGAAATACAAAGAATGGAAGTACTTTTGTCTTTTGGAAATGGACCCTGAGAAACAGCAGTAGTATACCCAAGCAAAGAAATCCAAAGCAAGTCTGTTTTGGAAATGCATCTGAAAATCTGCAGTGGCCCAACCCGGAAATGCAGAGAGAAACAAGCGTTGTCCTGGGAATGAAAGTCTGAGGGGCCTATTCTATAAGCCTTCTTAACCCACTTAACGAGGCCTTTTTGTCAATTCTGTAAGCCTCGATAAGTGGATGAAAAAGGCATAAATTGTCATTTTTTGCAGCCGTCAAGAAAAGATCCCCGGGTGACCGGCGATAAGCCACATATCGGCAGGTTCTGAAACTCGTGCAATTCTAGTAGCCTCGATTAGCTTATCGAAGATAATCTCAGCTCTAGAATGGCGAGTTTCTCCCAAAATCCTCACGCCAGGAAAAGTTGGCTGAGGAGAAGCTGATGAGAAAGCGGAAAGTGAGGGACAGAAAGAAAACTGCTTTTTTTTTCTGCATCAGATTGATGCTGGGAGTCTCTGGAGCTTATACCCATTAATATCAGCACAGGAGACCCCCGGCATGAATCCCATGCAATACAAATGCATTTACAGGCAACTTCATTATCTTAGCAGTTAACCGCTTAGGCAATGAAGGGGTTAACTATCAGTGCCATCTTTATTATGGGTAGCAGGGGTGGGTGAAGGTGGTATTTGGACCTTGATGGATGTTTAGGCCTTGTGTGGGGGTTGCGGGTGTAGTTATCCCCTTCATTACCTTCACGGTTAATACCGCTAAGGTAATGAATGGGTTAACACTTCCCGCTACACATTCGGTAGGTATAAACACCCGGCAAGGGCCAAATGCCACATTCACGCACCCCTGCTACCCACAATAAATATTTTAAAACACAACAACCCTACTACCCACTTCCTCTACCCCCAACAACCCCCCAACCCCCAACACATACAGTATAGTAATGGGCAAATTTACTATTATCCACATATGGATAATAGTGCATTTGCCCATTATAAAATCAAACAGGGAATCCTCATCAACATACTCCAAGACCATGCCTCTGATTCAAGAAAGAATACCAGGAAAAATACAATCTATTGGTACCTAACCCCTTAATCACTTTAGTGGTTAATAACTGCTATAGTAATTAAGGCGTTAACCCACCCTCCCCTGCTACCCACCCAGGTGGCCTAACCACCCACCCTGGGATCACTATACCCACCCATTGATTGGCACAGTGGTATATCATACCCATATATTATGGGCATTATAAGCCACTATAGCAGTCAATGGTCAACCTAATAAAAATAATTAAGGCCAAAAATACACAATAATCAAAGAAATACACAGGCACCTTAATGCCCCAAACAATGAAAGAACTAAAAAGCCTCAATTGCACATCAATAACTTTAATCTATTACTAAAACCACAAAATAATTCCAATTATGTTATTCCAAAACATAAGAATACAAATAAATAAACACCTATCCAACCAATCAATTAAATAAATAAAACCAGTAGCCAACAAATCAATTAATTAATTTAAACCAGTAGCCAACAAAGCAAATAATTTATTTAAAATGCTAACCAATCCTAAAATGTACCAAAAACAAGCCATCCAAATTCATAACAATTTAATCCAAACAATAAACAGAAATCGAATATATAACAATCAATAGAAAACAAGCATTTGCCAAAAAATGCATTGGCTGTCAATGTATTTATCTGTAACCTAAAGGGGCACAGATTAATACAGTATCTGTCAATGGGCAATCAAAAACATAAAAATTAATACAATGAAAAAACCTGAAAAAAGACATTTACATACATACAATATTTATCATACCTTTAGAATTCTTCACCCTCCGAATTCCGGCGTATCTGGAAGCTCTCATCATGCAATTTCATCACCGGCAATCCATCTCCATCCACCTTGAAGATCAACAACAAGTAACAAAAATCTTCTTTCTTTCATCTTCTTTCTCCTTCTTCTATCTGCATCTGTCAATCCAAAACCCCATTGTAAATTCAAACAGATGTTGCCACGTCGAATTCTTCTGCTAAAATGAGATGTTCAGGCCGTATATATGGCCTGTGACATCACATTTTGGGATCAGATGGTACAGCACCAATCCGATTGGACACTGTATTATGTGCTCACCCTTTTTTTTTTAGGGATGTGACGTCATCTCCAAAGGAGGTATGTCACATCCTTTAAACCCCATGGCTATATCACATGTCTTACAGCCAATGGGATTGAATACAATCCTACTGGTTGCTGTACCATGTGAAAGGTCACATTAGCTCAAAAGGATGTGACATCACTTTAAGGGAGAGGCAGAGGCAGAAGACAGGAGCACCCAATAGTAGACAAACAGAAGAAAACCCAGAGCAGACATAAACATCAGCACACCTTGTTGACAAGGAACAGAAAGGGAGAACTCCTAAACTGTCAGGATATTCCTGACAAAAAGAACTAAATAGCCTTAACACCAGAAGAATAAAAGAAATCAAACGCCTAAACAATCCAAACATTTAATAATAGCAAGTCCTCCAAATATATAACAAATAACTTAAAACAATAAACAGAAATGCAAAACATAACAATTAATTCAAAACAACATTTGTCAAAAAATGTTTTGCATGTCACTGTATTTATCTGTAACATAAAGGGGCACAGATAAAAACATTAGCAGTCAATGGGCAAGGAAAAAAATAAAAAAGACAAAATACAATCAATATTTTTCTTACCTTTTAGATGTCTTCAGCCTCCAAATCCCGGTATATCTGGAAGCTCTCAATCAGTGACAACACCTCCACATCAGGTAAAAAATATTCTTTCTTGAATCTTCTTTCTTGGCATCCTAGTGTAAGATTTCTTGAGCTGCTTCAAATGAACTGATTAACCACGGTTTAAAACCCAAGTATTAACTGCCTGTTGGTGTTCCTGCTCAGCAAGAGTGGAGGGTCACAGGGGAATTGACTGTAACCGGTTGGACACAAAAGCCAGCACCAAACTCCAAGACTTGTTTCAAGAGGGACTTGCCTGAGAACAGCAGGGACCCCAAAGCCCCGCACTACAGAAAATCTTGCAAAATAAACAGGGCAGGAGTTGATCAGAGGAACTTCCTGGGAGCAGCAGGATTGCAAAGCTGGCAACTCAAGATTGCTTGGTAAAACGGGAGATGCTAGACCAGCACTTTCAGATAAGGACTTTTATATTGTCCCCAGATGTATACTATGTGTTTTTAGACTGGTAACTGGCCTAGCTAGCCAGTTGGTTAGTTAGGCCATGTCCTTTGTAGTAAGTCTCCCCAAGGTGGTGTAAGTTTTCTTTTTATGCTGTATTTTTGGCTTAAAGGGACAGTGTACCAAATATTAATTGTTTGCTTGTGTTATAAACAAACCCCAGGGGGCTTGTTTATCCACAAGTACTGGTGTGGCTTTTTTTTACTGACCTTGCCTACAGCCTACGCATCTCCGCCACAAGCACCCATGAGTACAGCATGTTACAATTTTAAATAAAAACACTTGCCTAACAGTAAACCTCAGCCATTTCCATTTGCACAACTGTAGGGATGGTTTCACAGGCTTATACTCTTATGCTGGGGCTACTACTGCAGCTAGGAAACCTAGAATCTGGAGCCAAACATTTAATGATGAGGAGCTGGAGATACTCATTCAAGAAGTTATGACTATCAACTCTAAATTATTGTGGGCTTCTGTATGTGCTAGAGAACTGCAGAAAAGCAGCATATTCTGGGACACATTCTGGGTACATTAATGCTCTGGGCAATATTATCCGGTCCATAGAGATGCTGAAAAATCAATGGGTGGACAGTAGGGCCAAGGTTAAAAAGAAAATGGTTGTTCATGCAGCTGTGGGCAAGAGGACAGGAGGAGGCTTGCCTGAGCCACTGCACCTCACCAGGATGGAGGAACAGGTCTGCTCAGGTTTCTCCCATTCACTGGTAGTGAGACTACCATGCTTTGTGGACTCAAGAGAGACCTGGTAAGTGACAATATAGTACTTTTATAATACCCTATATATCAATCTCATACATAGATGTCACTTAAGACACCTTCTTGAACATCCAAACAAACATTGCTATCATTTTTGCAGTGTACTGACAAATACCTGTGAGAAGTACTGTACTTAGCTAAATAATGTACAAGTATGTGACATGCTTACATGTGTACCCTCATAAAACCTGTGTCCCTCAAATCATTGTCCTGGATAAATGCATTCCAGACTTATTATGTTAGCCATAGCATCATGTTTGAAACAACCACATTTAAAGTACTTTATGTAACTTATTGGCCAGAACATACGTGAAAATTAGATGGCAGTCTAAATGATATAGCAAAATTAAAAGGCTTATAAACTATAGCGTGTCTCAGCTGTCATTCATGTGCATGTGAGTAAAAGCCTTCTAAAGTTTAGCAAAAGTGTGTGGATTAGGGCCTCTTTATATTTTACTGCTAACATGTCGTATAATTGAAGAGATGTTTAAAAAGACTATTTGGTCTAAGAAAATCAATCCTAATGTGCTTGCATGTTCACAAGTTTATTATGAATATCTATGATATTTTTCATGGTCATCTTACTGTCAGGATTGGCTTAGGCCCCACCTCCTGGATGCATCCCACGGTGCCGACACCACCCGCGCACACATGCCACACAACGCAAAACCCAGGAGGGACGGGCATCAATCTCTGCCCCCTTTTGACACACACGCGCGTGACACGGGGAGGGGGGGCGCGTCGCACGCGTGCACACCGCGCTGTTGATAATAGAATCAACATCAGCTGCTCCTCACCTGCTGCATATTCCCTGCCCTCCTATCAGCACTCAACTTACGTTTGATGACCTCACTCTCTGCAGCCTCCCTGTTTTCCTATTTGCCTCTTTCCCTCTCTCCCATGGGAAATTCAATTTCAAATTAATCTATATATTTATATATTTATATAGAGAGCAACTTTTTTATTGTCTAATTTGCAAAGAAAAAACATTTTGCAGCTGATTGTATGTATAATACTGTATGTACAGCTTAACCTTGTTATAGCGTGATCCGTTATAGCGCGAATCCGCTTAAAATGCGGTATTAACGTGGCTCTGTTTTAAAATTAAATGTTTTTTGTTTTTTTGGGGGGTGGCAAAATTGGGACAAAACATTAACAAAAGCTTTGCTGCCTAGGTAATACTGTAGTAGCACAATCCAGACGAGGAAAAGCGGAGCACTATGAGAACAAGTGAAAAGGGGGCTACGAACCTGGTGTTGATAAAAATATCCTTTTGTCAACTCGTTGACAAAGCGCTGATGCGCGAAACACGTCCGAGCTGCACATGTATCTTCCTCTGATGTCGCTGGATCAATAAAGGATATTTTTTATCAACACCATGTTTGTAGCCCCCTTTTCACTTGTTCTCATAGTGCTCCGCTTTTCCTAGTCTGGATTGTGCTGCCTATTCATCCCCTTCAGCGTGATGCACATGGATTAAGCTGGAAAGTCTGCAGATCACACCTGCTGTGAGTACATCTACATTCCTTCAGTTGGAGAGACTGTGTATTAGAAGTGTGCGACTCTAGGGAGTTAGTCCAGGACTTTTGATAGGATAGTGTGTTCATATACTGTACATTCTATTCCTGTCTATATCCATGACACATGGATCATTGACTCCCCACCTTTGAGTTCATATATATACACTTAAATGCACACTACCTGTATTTAAAATATAACTTTTAATACTAAATACTTAAAACATATATTACCGAAAAAGTGGTGTAATAAGCAATAAAAATAAATTAAATAATATGACATATGCACCAAGAAACACCTCTCATATACAAGTCTCCAGTATATGATTCCAACTAAAGTCTTAGAGGCTAGAAAAGGTGCAACCAGCCATGGTGAGCAATAAAGCCCACCACTTTAAATCACTAGCCCAATAGATGAATCAACAAAGTCAGCAGCAGGGATTGAACACTAAATGCCCATAGATAGATGGTAAATCCAAATATTTGTAACAATGTATCCGTGGAGCCATTCCCTCTCTGCTACATTGTTTTTACAGTAGATATATGGCTAGGCTAGGAAATATGCTGGAAAACATTGTGTTAAAACAGCCCCATAACGGGGGCTGATGATATAATCACGCGCCCAACGCACGTTTCCCTCCTATTACATAGCTTCGTCAGGGACAATTTTGCACAGGAGGAGGAGCGAACGCTATTTAAACATTGGCGTCGCCATAGAAACAGTGACGTCACGCCGCTGCAGCGCATGCGCAGAAGAGCGCACGCGCGACTGCTAATATACATCATATAGTATATCAATTACCTTTAAATAATGTCCTTAATAGCTCCCACTGGGTTACTCTGGGACCTGATCATCACACTCAAAGCCGCAATGTAAAAACAACAAAAAAAACAGAACCGATCGCAGACACTTTATCCAATTGTTCGAATGAATTGATGACACTGTTAATAGAACATGAGAAAGCTTGTCTAGATATAACAAATAAAGATCTAGACATCAGTCTTAAGGATATCACTAAGTTCAGGAATTTGAGGAGATGGAGCGTCAGTTAGAAATAAACATGGAGAAATTTAAGAGAGAATTAAAGGAAAGGAAACACACAAAGTTTCTTCGAGACAGCAATGATTATGAACAGGGCACTGTTTATAGATTTCCCGTAAGATCTAGGAGAAGGGGAAATTTTTCTGAATATTCTTCATCTGTGACAGATATGTCTGAGGGTGAAAAATCAGGCCCTAGACCACAAGGCCAATCTAGAGGCCGTGGTAGGAAGAACTCTAAAGGTAATAAGGTGGGTTTTTTAGCACAGGCCCAGCAAAACGCAAAACCCGCAGGGGAAAAAAGAACATTAAGGGGAAACAAAAATCCTCCGGCCCCCACCTAAGTGATATTGCTAGCAGTGCTACAGATGCTTTGCAAATCTATAATCTCTCTAGCCATGTTTTTAGTGAAGAACAACTTACTCTGTTAAAAAAGAGACTCTCCTTTTCACCTACCTCTGACTTAAATTTGTTCGAATGGGTGAAAGACCTAAACCTTTTTGGTAGAAAATTATTATTACATAAGTTTCATTCCAAAAGGGCTAATGATAATGAGCTCACCGCTGGATTAAGTGCACAAGACAAACAAAATCTTGATGATTTAATACATCTGTTGGAACAAAATATCTCGACTGATACTGACATCACCGGTCCTTTTACTCACCTAAAAAATAAAAGTAATTTCACCCCTCCTATGAACATTTGCCCAGCAGTTGAGTTATTCATTTCTTGTGTTACAAGGGATTTAGAAGCTGAACCAGAACATTTCAGATCAACCAATAACCTCACTCTTGAGGAAAGGAAGGGATTACAAGAATGTATGTGTGAGAAATCTTTTGTTATCAAGCCATCCGATAAGGGTGGCAATATTGTGATCCAGGAAACTGATGCATACGTGAAAGAGAATAAGAGACTATTGAATGATAAAGATTGCTACGAGATCTTGGAGAATAGTCCAACTTCTAAATATAAACAGGATTTAATGATCATTCTACAAGAAGCCCTTGATAGGGATATGATAAGCAGACAAGAATATGACTTTATGTACCCAAAATCTCCAACAGTGGTGACATTCTACACTTCGCCTAAAGTACATACAAGATTAAAGTCCCCTCCGGGTCGCCCTATCGTTTCAGGGAATAACTGCTTATCTGAAGGGAGCAGCATTTATTTGGATAACGTCCTTAGAGACTTTGTTACAGTTTACCGTCTTACGTGCAAGACACATTACACTCTCCAAAAACTTAATGGTGTTAACATTTCCACAGAGACCATTCTCGTTAGTTTAGATGTCGAATCTTTATATACTTCGATTATCCACGAGAATGGTCTGAATGCTGTAAATCACTTCCTTATAACCAGGGACTGTAGATTTAATAGACACAATGCGTTCATTTTGGACCTACTCCGTTTTGTGCTTACCCACAATTATTTTGTTTTTGATGGTACCTACTGTATTACCACCAGACCAAGGGTACAGCAATGGGGACAGCATGTGCTCCTACATATGTGAACCTGTACCTGGGCTGGTGGGAATATGTCCATGTTTTTAATGAGGAACTATCTATGTATACTGACCATATCCTACATAGATGATATCCTTCTATTATGGGACGGTCCCCAAAATTGTTTGCTTGAGTTTGTGGAACGTATTAATAGCAATACGTTGAATTTGAGACTAACAACCGTACTAAGTACCACGTCAATCACCTTCCTTGATTTGGATATATATGTTGTTGACGGTGACAGGAACATCCAAACTAAAGTCTTTAGGAAGAGTACGGCTACTAATAGCTTGTTATTGGCACAAAGCCAACATCCTGCGAGTCTCATTTCTGGTATCCCTACTGGGCAATACCTTCATTTACGTAGGAATTGTTCCACAACTCAGCAATTCATTTCACAGTCTAAAGAACTACGTGATTGGTTCCTTAGTCGTGGGTATAAAATGAAAACACTCAATAGAGCCTATCACAGAGCATTGCATAGTGACAGAGACTCCCTTTCGTCCTCCAATACACCTAAGAGGAAGGATAACATTATAAGATGTATTGGTACCTATAACAAAAGATGGTGGGCAATTAAAAGAATATTTGCCCGACATTGGCACCTCCTCCTATCCGATGTTGATCTGGTCAAGGTTATCGGCCCAAGACGTAATATCACAAGTAGGAGATCGAAAAATCTGCATGACAAACTTGTACATAGCCACCATTAGCGTGTTAGGGCAGAGACCTGGTTGAGCCCTATCAAGGGGATGTACTGATGTCAGGGTTGCAAGGCGTGTAAACATGTTATCATAGCAAAGGTCTTTGATAGCTATGATAATACACAGCACTTTAATGTTGACAGCTTTATTAACTGTAGAACAACTAATGTTATATATCTTCTCATTTGCAAATGTGGGAAAAGGTATGTACAGTGGCGGCCGGTTTAAGACTAATGCGGCTGCCGCCGCTGTTTAAAAAAAGCTGTGGGCGGCGTGCGGCTATCTTTGGCCGTTTTCGGCCGGTTTTCGGCCGGTTTTCCCGCGCCTCGGGCGCTTTCAATAGTAAGCGCCATTAGCGCTTATCTATTGAAGCGGCCGCCGCGCGGGAAACTCCGTTTTAAACGGAGAGCAGCCCCGCGGTTAGCCCGCTATGCACCCGGCAAGCTTTAGAATAAGCTTGGCCGGGACAGTAGGCAAGACTACAAGGCAACTGCGTAGACGCATACTTGAACATGTCAATTCTGTCATGCACTCTGCCGAAACACCAGTAGCTAGACACGTCACGCAGTTTCATAACGGAGATGCTGAAAGCCGCAAATTTATGGGCATTTATCAACTTAAGTGCCCGGTGAGAGGCGGTAATGTTGATCAGATGCTATTAAGAATTGAAGCTGGATGGATCTATAAATTGAAGACCAGAAGTCCATATGGACTTAATGAAGGATTCACATATACTCAATTTATCTGATCATCTCAATGTGTTATGACTGTTGTCCTCCCCATACTACTCTTGCTATCCATTTATTGCATCATTGCTACCCTGAATCATTAATGTATTTCATCCTACTATTAGCTATTATATACATTATTAATGATTAATATTAGAGAAGTCCTGCCACTTTGTTTTGCTATACTCACCATGCTATTGTTATACATTATATTATTTATGCTTATTTCATTTATAACTAGTGACTATATTGCCTAAGTATAAACCCATTTTTTCCTTTGTAATGGGTTTATCTATATGTGTAATAATCATTCACACACCATTTATAGTGACATCTATTGAGATTATGGAAGTTGTGTGTTTAATATTTTGTAATATTTTATTACCACTGTGATTCTTGACATTTTTGTGCTTTTTGTTTTAAACTGAGGGGTTAATACTGCATACACCATTTTCTTTAATGTATAGACCTTGCTGTCCTGGTTAGTAACATGCATTCTGGGCTCTGGGATGTTTTTTAGGCACCTATTGTAACATTGCCACCACTTTAAGCATGTGCAATACTATATTCAGGCTGTTAGGCAGGAATAAGTCTGTCTGCCTATACATGCGCAATGTCCCTTAGGTAAGCCTCTCTTATCTATTACCTCAAGCATGCGCAGTAGCATTGCTTTACTGTTAGCTGAAGTGGCTATCAGTTGTGTCATGCGCAATGACAATTGAAGCCGAGTACGAGCATGGGCAGTGTAGGGTGGTGTGTGAGAAGTGTATTACCCTGCGCATGCGCAGTAGAGTTCTGCGATCGGTTCTGTTTTGTTTGTTGTTTTTACATTGCGGCTTTGAGTGTGATGATCAGGTTCCAGAGTAACCCAGTGGGAGCTATTAAGGACATTATTTAAAGGTAATTGAGATACTATATGATGTATATTAGCAGTCGTGCGTGCGCTCTTCTGTGCGTGCGCTCTTCTGCGCATGCGCTGCAGCAGCGTGATGTCACTATTTCTATGGCGACGCCAGTGTTTAAATAGTGTTCGCTCCCCCTCCTGTGCAAAATTGTCCCTGACGAAGCTCCGTAATAGGAGGGAAACGTGCGTTGGGCGCGTGATTATGTCATTAGCCCCCGTTATGGGGCTGTTTTAACACAGTGTTTTCCAGCATATTTCCTAGCCTAGCCATATATCTAAAAACAGTGTAGCAGAGAGGGAATGGTTCCATGAATACACTGTTACTAATATTTGGATTTACCATCTATCTATGGGCATTTAGTCTTCAATCCCTGCTGCTGACTTTGTTGATTCATCTATTGGGCTAGTGATTTAAAGTGGTGGGCTTTATTGCTCACCATGGCTGGTTGCACCTTTTCTAGCCTCTAAGACTTCAGTTGGAATCATATACTGGAGTGCTTATATATGAGAGGTGTTTCTTGGTGCATATGTCATATTATTTAATTTATTTTTATTGCTTATTACACCACTTTTTCGGTAATATATGTTTTAAATATTTAGTATTAAAAGTTATATTTTAAATATAGGTAGTGTGCATTTAAGTGAATTTTCTTTTGGCGCACAATCATTTTGTACTCCGTATCTTTTTCTGATTCACTTCAGTTCACAGTTGCACCTACTCTCATCTACAATTATCGATTAGGAAGGTACTATTTTTCTATATCACAATTAGTATGATTTAGTTGATCACTCCCTACTTCCCCTCTTTTGTCATATATATACACACCAACACAGTGGTACTCACTCTCATTTATATGGTTTCTGTCTTCTACAAGTGTTTCTTATTTTCAAGGATGCTGACAAATGAAGCTTGAGCTCTGACACAGAGAACTCAGTTTCTCACTACTAATTGTAATAATGTAGTATACCTGCAGAAGATTAAGAGGTACAGTAGTACACTATTCATGGACTCATATATACATACATATATACATGGACTGGGAGTTCAGACACAAAACACAAACTAAGCACAATAGAACAGAAGAATATAAGTGAATAGGACATAAGCTGAAGATCTCCTACCTCTCCTCTTTATGGGATCGTGCTGCCGGGTCTGTGTCATGCTGACGGCTCTGTGGGCTCTTTGGGATCTGTTGGCGGACTGTGGGCACTCTTTGTGGGCGGTGAGTTCAGCGCTGTGTGCGCTCAGGGCGATCTGTAGGCACTGAGTGAGTTCTGAGCGCTGTGTGAGTTCTGTGCGCTGTGGGCACTCAAGGCCACAATCACAACGCACCCTACGACTTCAAAAGCCAGCATCTTTCCCGTTAGCCGAAAGACCACACAGCTGTAGGAGACCCTTCCCCTTCTAATAAATAAAAATAAAAATACTTAAAAATGTCTAGTTCCCTCCTCACCCAGTACCCTTCTCCTCACACAGTACCCCCTCTCTTCACACAGTCAGTAACCCCCCTCCTCACACAGTACACCCCTCCTCACAAAGTATCCCCCCTACTCACAAAGTACCCCCCTCCTCACACAGTACCCCCCCTCCTCACAAAGTACCCCCCTTCCTCACACAGTACCCCTTCCTCACACAAGGTGCTCTGTGGGCACTCTGTGGGCACTCTGTGCACTTGCTGTTCGGGGTGTGCGCTCTGTGCAGGCTCGGTGCGAGCTGCGGGCTGTGGGTTTTGTGCACGTTTTGTGCGCTCTGTGTGTGTGCTGTGTGCGCGCTCTGTTTGCTGTGGGCGCTCTGTTTACTGTGGGCTGCCTGTTCACCCTGCTCCTCCGTGGTTCCGGCGTCAAATGACCCCGCGGGGTCATTTGATGTCACGTCGGCATGGCAACGTGACCCCGCGGGGTCATTTGACGCCAGTAACCATGGAGACGCACTAAATGTAGAACATAAACATTACATATAAGTATTAAAAAGATTACAAATAATTAACATTTGAACAATAAGCAACACAAATGCAGTGATAACATATAATACAACATAAACTATAATAAAAAAAACATTGTAATAAAGTGAAACCTAAAGAAACCTCTGACCCTCTCTGCTCAGGGATATCTCTGTCAGTGTTATCCTACAACACTCTGTCCTGCCTGAGAGCTAGTAAAATACTGCACTCAGGTACTTAAGCCTTCCATATCAGTTGTTAAAAGCCGCAGGTTTTCAACACTAGGAAAAGGCATACTGAAGACCCCTGGCAGATAGAAATGGCGGAAACTTCAACCAAACGTAAGAAGTTAACGGTACAAGAAAAAATTGCTGCTCTTGATAGAATAAAATCTGGAGTCAAGCAAACCAAAGTGGCTAGAGACCGAGGACTGAATGAGTCTACAGTTCGCGGATGGAAAAAGGAGGAGGAGAAACTTCATGATGCAGTTAAGTCCAGAAACAGACGATGGACTGAAACGTAATCGTTTGCATGAACCTAAAGACAGCCAGTTGGATAAAGCTGTTTTTCAGTAGTTTGTCCAAGAAAGATCCAAAGGCACGCATCTGTCTGGACCCCATCTGCAAACGCAAGCCAAAAATTTCCACAACCAACTTCACGGCAAGTAGTGGATGGCTAAATTGCTTTAAAAGGCGACATGGAATAAGGAAAACCGCTATATCAGGAGAGATACATTCAGCTGATGATGAAGCTGCATGCTCGTACCCTGCCCAGCTTCAGAAGATAATTGAAGATGGTGGCTGTACCGTAGAACAGGTTAATAATGAGACTGGACTGTGTTTCAAAATGTTACTGAATACCACTCTGGCTTGTAAGAATGGCGAACAGCATAAACAAGGATTTAAACAAATGAAAGAAAGAGTGACCGTACTTTTTTGTGTGAACCAAACTGGATATCACAAACTGAACCACTTTGTATTGGAAAGTTTGAATCACCACGGTGCTTCCACCATGTGAATATGGGTACTATGCCTTTTTCGTATGACTTTATTAAAATTGCATGGATGACTGCCAGCATTTTCGAAAAGTGGTTTCATCATCAGTTCATACCAAAGGTTCGTAAACACGGCAACAAACGTCGGATACCAAAGCTTTGTTGTTACTTGATAACTGCCCTGCCCATCCGCCGGCCGATAGCCTAATAAGCCAAAATGGAAAAATACATGTCAGCTACTTGCCCAAGAACACCACATCCAAAATACAGCCACTGGATCAAGGCATTATAGCAACCTTCAAGATGAACTTTCGAAAAACGCTGATACAGCGAACAATCACAAGTGATGATTCAGTTACTAAATTTTTAAAGAAAATGAACCTAAAATAAGTGTTATACATTGGTGGTGAAGCCTGGAAAGCAATCACACAAATGTGCTTTTCGAAATGTTGGCAAAACATAACAGGTGCAAGTCTGGTACCGTCAATCTTTGAAGTAGCCAGTGACAGTGAAGAAGATGATGGCTTTGAGGGGTTTACGGAGGAAGAAGTTGCCGCCACCGCCAATCTCTTATTTGCAAGCTATATTAATGAAAGCCTCACAGAAATTGAAATGGCCAATGCAGAAAGAGTACTGGAACCGTTCGTTGATACGGAAAGTGGGGCCACGATTGAATCTTGGGTAGATAAGGACAGCAGCTGTCCTACCAATGAGCATACAGTATGACTGACTCTGAAATAATCCAAAACCTTAGCAGTGTAAATAAAGTGTTGGATGCAACCGAAGACGATGAGGACGAGGAACCAGAGCCACCACCTAAGATTGCAGAGGCACTCGCAGGATTGCAAACAGGACTTAAATTTCTTGAGACAGAAAACATAGATTCCGTTACAATTTTGCAATTAAAACGAATTATTGAAATCATTAAAAAGAAGAAAAAAGATGCACTGAAACAGACAACCCTTGATAGTTTTTTTTAAATTGTAATCTCAAGCTCTTTTGATTATGTACAGTATGTTTTTTGTAGTACAGTTGTTAAATGAACACGGAAGTGCATTACACTGTTTTCACTTTACTTAAGAATTACAGCCCCAAAGTTAATGTTAAAACAGCAATGTAACTGGAATGTTATACGTATAAAAACAGTTGCGAGTTCAGTACTGTATCTACAGTACTGCTGCGGCCAACTTTATTCTAACAAATACCCGGTTTGTCCCTGGCTGGTTCCTGGAATGTGCCACTTTTCACCCGGAACATGCCGCGTTGCATTTGCTTTCCCAGCCAGGGCTCATGCCCGGCTGATGCGCGGCTGATGTGTTCATTTATAAAGGTTCAGGATTTAAAAGGCTTCAATGCTTCGCGTGTCCACCAGATGGCATAAAATCATGAATTGTAATGCAGTATATATATACTGTATAACAACAACCCCTATAACCCCTAACATACAGTACTGTACACATACAGTACTGCATATGCACATCACTGATACTATGGGCCGGCGGGGGCGAGATGTGTTTGCAGCACAGAGAGATCCGCTGCTCTCTCTGCGCAAACATCGGCACATTAAAAATTATATAAAATACATTTTTATCCCTCTGCTTGCTTTACAGGCCGCGGTCACGTGATCGGGACCTTTAAATGCAGAGGGATACCGGCACCTCATAAAGGGGGCTGTATCTCGGGGAGCAGGGGGTCCCCGGACCTGAAACCAACGCGGTTCAGCTCTGGAGACCCCCTGCACATCTACACTATAAATAAAAATGTATTTTAAATTTATTTTTTTATATTGATTTATTTATTTATTTAGATTTTTTTTTTTTTTTTTTTTTTGGGGCTGGCTGCTGTGTATTAGTTTTTTTTATTGTGGGAGTGGGGGTGGGTGAAGGGGGTATTAGCCCCAACGGTGGCTGTTTAGGGCTTGCGGGGGTGCGGGAGGTTACCCCCTTCATACCGTAACGGTATTAACTGCTCCGGTCGTGAATGGGTTAAGTGCACCCGCAACCCCCCGCAGTCCTAAACTCACACCAAGGGCCAATACCCCCTTCACCACCCCCGCTACCCACAATAAAGCGGGGCACGGTGGGTTACCCCTTCTTTGCCTTAGCGGTTAATTCTGGCTCAGGGAACCCCCTGCTCACTGTCAATATTATTAAAATACAGAAATGCTGCTTCGTTACCATAGCACATAGCCGCTATGGTAAGAACGAGTGTTTATTTATATATGTGTTTTTATTTATACTGTAACATGTGCAGAGGTCTCCGGAGCAAAACGTTTTGGTTTCAAGTCCGGGACCCCCTGCTTCCCGAGATACAGCCCCTTTAGGGGTGCCGGTATCCCTCTGCTTGTTTACAGGCCGCGGTCACATGATCGGGACCTTTAAACGCAGAGGGATACCGGCACCTTCATAAGGGGGCTGTATCTCGGGGAGCAGGGTCCCCGATGACCTCAAAACCCAACCGGTTCAGCTCCCGAGACCCCTCCTGCACATGTACACGAGAATAAAATGTATTTAAATAATTTTAATGTGCCGATGTTTGCGCTGAGAGAGCACGATCTCACGCTGCTGCAAACACATCTCGCCCCCGCCGGCCCATAGTATCAGGATGTGCATACACAGTACTGTATGTTAGGGGTTATAGGGGTTGTTTGTTATACATAAGTATATACTGCATTACAATTCATTATAGGGACGGCTTCAAAGACAACAGCTCGCAACGCCCCCATCTGTTTTTTTACCCTGCATTGCAGTATTGCAGCCACGAGAATAAAATGTTTTAATCACAAGCCGGAAAATAACGCAATACACTCCGGGCCGAAAACCGTACAAAACCTCAGATCACTGATATTCTGAAATTCGCGGAACACGCCGAGTTAGAATAAATTTGGCCGCCCACTGTATGTGTTTTTGTGTGTGGGAGCAAAATGTTCTTTACTACAGTACTTTATTTATGAGTAATGTACAACACGATAATTGGTGTTTTAAATACAGTACTTTATTGTAGAATGCATATCAATAAAGTTTAACCAATACAAATATGCATTGTGTTTCTGTATTTTTATTCTATTGCTGGTGTTTAAACACACACTGACCCCTGTCACACACACACACACACACCACACCAACAACACACACACACCACACACACCACACACACACACACACACATCACACACACACACACACACACACACACCACACACACACACACACACACACCACACACACCACACACACACACTGTCGCACACACTAACACACTGTCACACACACTGCCACACACACTGACACAC
Organism: Ascaphus truei; assembly: GCA_036426205.1. NCBI lineage: Eukaryota > Metazoa > Chordata > Amphibia > Anura > Ascaphidae > Ascaphus > Ascaphus truei. The sequence continues at coordinate 260,120 of WSYH01000055.1, forward strand.
ACACTGTCACACACACTGACACACTGTCACACACCACTGTCACACACACTGACACAATGTCACACTGACCCATGGTCACACACACACTGTCACACACACTGACAAACACTGTCCACACACACACTGTCACACAGTCACACAAACTGCCACAATGTCACACACACACACACACCAGCACACACACACACACCCACACACACACACACACACCACCACACACACACACACCCACACACACACACACCACACACACACACACACACACACACACACACACACTGTCACACACACACACTGACACAATGTCACACTTGACACAATGTCCAAACACGAACATGTCACACCACACACACTGTCACACACACTGACACACTGTCACACACACACACACACACACACACACACACACACACCACACACACCACACACACACACACACACACACACACCACACACACACACACACACCCCACACACACACACACTGACACACACACACACACACTGACACACTGACAAACACACTGATAAACTTCACGCACACACTGACACACTGTCCCACAATCTTCACACCACACACACACCACACAACCACACACCACCACACACCACACACACAACACACACACACACACACACACACACAACACACACACACACACACACCACACACACACACACACACACACACCGTCACACACACTTGACACACTTCACAGACACACTCACACACCACACAACACACACACTCTGTCACATCTCACACACTCAAACACACACACCAGAGACACATGGTCTCTTTAAGGGAGCTGGCTCTCGCAGACAAGCTGAAGCAGGAAGCTGAAACTGAAGCAGGGGAGAGAAAGAGCTGCCAGATGCCGGTAAGTGCTCTTGCGTGCAGTAGCCGCTGCCCCACTGGGTCTGGGAACGCTGGGAGAGTTATCCCAGCTCTCCCCCTCCACGGACGCAGTACCACTGATGCGGCGGCCATTTTTTTTTTTGTGGCGGACATTTTTTCCCGTGACCCTTTAATAATGCGGTAGTATTGGGTGGCCCCCGAGGGCCGCGTTATAACGGGTGAGCTGTATATGTTTTTTTTCATTGGGGATTTTTGTGGGTATGCTAACCTTTTTTAAATATGAAGCCTTCCATCTACATATTACTAATTAATAACTGCTTATCAATATAATTACTAATAATGACAAAAGAAATTTTAGCTACTCACTTAATGAATCATGTTAGTGTGAGAAAATTATTTAATGCATAAAAATCCTTAATTAGGAGTCGACGCATCATTTAATAATGTGTTTCAGCTCAATAACTTGATAAGGTTTTCTATCTTATCGTTTATGGGTTTGCTTAGTAAATAATTTAAATTGCTGATATTCATAAACCTTTCCTGCAGCCTTAATTTAATCAATTCTTATAAATTATGACTTTATTGCTATATTTTTTTTGATTTTGTTAATTCAAAATACCTCCTATATACGTACAGCTGATGTTTAGATGCTGAACTTATTAATATTTTGTCTCTTAACATCCATGAATGTCTTTTCTTTTAATGGTTTGTCACTTGGTAAAGCAGTTTTTTCTCACTGCTCATAGGAGAGTTCGTTTCTAGTCACAATATTACAATGTGACAAATGAGTGTATAATTCTATGTTTCCCATTTCCCATCTTTTTTGTTTGCCAGATCAGATATTTTTAACCCCTCTACCCAATAGTGTAACACAATTGTAAGCAGACGTGAAGACTGTAGGCAGATATGATGCAGTACCTGAAATAATGTGCCGAAGTAAGTATCGGTTTCAATAATTGGGACTGTCTCCCTGCCTCTTCCTCTCTCTCTCCCTGCCTCTGCCTCTTTCTCCCCCCTGCTCTCGCTGCTCAGCACACTTATCTCCTCACGAGTCGGCTTTAGTCAGTAACGTAGATACCCTAATATCGATACTCTATAATTAATATGCTTTATTATGGCATCTACGTCACTACTGGAGTCGGCTCTGTAAATGGGGAGGCACCGCAGAAGGCACCAAGGCGCAAGAGAGAGGCCAAGCCCACAGAGAGGCAATGCACGCAGAGAGCTGGAAAAGGCAAAGGCATGGAGAGAGGCAGAAAGGGCACAGTTATTTTGTCTTCCCAACTATTGGGGGGGTATTGTAGGGGTATTATCTGTGTGTACTGTGGGGTATGCTTGTGGGGAGGTATATACCTGTATGTTTTGTGGGGGTATTATATTTGTGCAGGATATATTGTGGGTGTATTCTATTGTGGGCATTGTGGGAGGTATTATATTTTGGGAGGGTTTTTGTATTTGTGTTGTATGGGGGTATTTTGTGTGGGGGTATTGTATTGTGGGGTTTTTTGTGTGTATTGTGGGGGGTTTATATTGAATATTATATTGAATATTGTGGGGCGTCTTTCTTGAAGGTGTGTCATCATTCGTGGTGTGTGTGTGTGTGTGTTTGATAGAGAAATGGGGGAAGTGAGAGGGGGAGATGGGTGAGGGGAGTAGTTAGTGAGAAGAGGGTGAATTAGGAAGAGAGGCGGGAAGAGTAAGAGACAAAGGGGGGGAGAAATACATGGGGAAGGGGCTCGCAAGGCGACCCTGATGAGGAGCTCTCTTTCTTTATGATTGTGTGTCTTTGGCGCGCAGGCCATGTAACATACAGGTCAACATGACACCATCTCCAGCAGGCTGGTGCCAGACATATATTCTGTGGTCAGTTATATGTTCAGTAGTATGGATCTATTTACATGTGGGGTGTTATTGGTATAAATTTGAAAAATATTTAAAGTTGAAACAAAGAATCATTGATTTTATTTGTATTCGACAATTTATTTATTTATTTATTTATAAAATATTTTACCAGGAAGTAATACATTGAGAGTTACCTCTCGTTTTCAAGTATGTCCTGTGCACAGAGTAAAACAAATAATACATGGTTACAAGTACAGTTACATAAATGAACAAGGTATACATTATATACAAGACATTGCGTACACAGTTAAAGAAAATATATATTATGAGCGTATGAAACAGTTACAGACCAGATTAAAGTGTGAGACAGCCTTAGATTTGAAAGAACTTAAGCTGGTGGTGGATATGAGAGTCTCTAGTAGGTTGTTCCAGTTTTGGGGTGCACGGAAGGAGAAGGAGGAACGTCTGGATACTTTGTTGAGCCTTGGGCGCATGAATAGTCTTTTGGAGTCTGATCTCAGGTGATAGGTGCTGCATGTGGTAGGGGTGAGGAGCTTGTTCAGGTAGCTGGGTAGCTTGCCCAGAAAGTATTTGAGGGCGAGACAGGAAATGTGAACTTTGCGCCTAGACTAGTGATGACCAATCTAGTTCTTTGAGCATTTCGCAGTGATGTGTGTTGTAGTTGCATTGCAGAACAAAACGACAAATTGAATTGTAGAGGGTGTCAAGTTTGCTAAGGTGCGTTTGAGGAGCCGAGCCATATACTATGTCTCCATAGTCAATAATTGGCATTAGCATCTGCTGTGCGATACGCTTTCTGACCAGGAGACTTAGGGAGGATTTGTTCCTGTAAAGTACCCCTAGTTTGGCATAGGTCTTGGTTGTCAGGGTATTAATGTGCATCCCGAATGTTAAGTGGGAGTCAAACCATAAGCCCAGGTATTTAAAACTAGTGACAGGTGTTAGGGTGGTGTTAGCGTTGGTTCTAATCAGGAGCTCAGTCACTGGAAGCTTTACAAATTTAGTCTTGGTCCCAAATACCATTGTTACAGTCTTGTCAGTGTTTAAAAACAGTTTGTTTTGGGAAATCCAGTTTTCGAGTCTCAAAAAGTCAGACTGAAGTATGTGTTGAAGGTCAGAGAGGCTATGGCTGTGTGCATATAGGATTGTGTCATCTGCATACATGTGTATTGAGGCTTCCTTACAAGCTGTGGGAAGATCATTAATGACAATAGAAGGGCCGTTCAAAATGTCCGTGCAACAATCGATAAAAAAATGTTAAAACGGAAAACAGAAGATGCATGTGATTCAAGAGGGACCTCCAAAAAAGTGAAGATTCAGTTACTGATAATGCACAAAGTCACAGAAAAGTCAAATTTGCAGCTTGAAGAAAACGAAGAAAATTCTACAGTATCACAGAATGAGTCTACTGATGAAAGTATTATCTGGCTGTATGGTCAAGTACTCAATTGGAGGAATTTCAAAAGAAAAATAATTGGCTGTTTGCCTTTAATGGAAAGCTAGGTTGTAAAACGTGTAGAGATGTTTCCAATTTAAAAGTTTTCTTTGCAAGAGGTGTGAATATTGCTTCTCAATGGGCTGAATTTCAAGTAACATCTTATAAAAAAGACAAGAAAATGGAGCTCTCACACTTCGGAAAAGAATAAATGAACACACAAAGTCAATTGCTCACACTGAAGCCACAAACATTTTAGAAACGGCTAAGAGATGTTTTGCTAAACATTAATGCAAAGAGTGATGAAAAGCATTTGAGACCACTGCTCGTGTGTTTAGACCAACCTGTTATATTGCGAAAATGAATTGGCCTTATTCTTGAATCGGCCTTAAAACAAATGGAATTGAGATGGGGCGATTACTTCACAGCAGACACATTGGTGCTGATATCATACAACATGTTTCTGTAGAAATGAATATATATATATATATATATATATATATCACAAATAATTAACACCAAATCCAAGATCACAATATTAGTTTATGAATCTACCACACTTGATGCAAAATCAGCTCTCATCATTTTTATAAAAACGAGTGTTGACGGTATTATAAATCCCATAGTATTTCCACTGGATTTGATAGAATTAGACAATTTATCGACTGAAAATATTAAGCAAGATATAGTTAAATGTTTGTTACACTATGTATTTACTACCGAATTACTGACTTGAGGTCTTTATTAATTTTGTAGTGATGATGCAAATTTCATGCTCGAAGTTAAAGCTGGGGTGTGAAAACTGCTTCAAAAAGACTTTCCAAATATTCTATAGCATTGTCTTAATCACAGACTAGAATTAGCAGTGACATTGGATGTTACTAGGGGTACAAATGATTTCATGGCATTTTTGGGCAGCTTATATTCACTTTATAGCCAGTTACTGTACCAAAAAATGAACATGAACTCAAAACATGGGCCAACGAACTGGATATTGTACAAAAACCAATCGGCAGAGCTTTCAGTTTACAATGGGTACAGTGTCCAGATATTTCGGGGAGCGCAGGTACATGAAAAAGACAAAGCATATATACAATAGTGCAATATGTCTGTGATCAGAAATAAAGTATTTATTTTCTTCAAAATCTAGTAAATTGTGTACTCACAGATTTTTCACTGGTATTTCATCAAATTGATTAACTGCTGTAAGTGTGTTTTTCCATATATTTTTTAGTATAAAGTTTCTTATCAGATCGCACTATGGTCGGTTCTCTTGTTTCATTCCATTAAGGTGAACATATCTGTGGAGGCGTTTGGCACAGCGCCACAAAGATACCTTTACACACACATACCAGTGAAAAATCTATGAGTACACAATTCACCAGATATTAAGAAAATAAATACTTTATTTCAGATCATAGACATGTTGCACTATTGTATATACTGTATGCTTTGTCTTTTTCAAGTACCTGCGTTCCCCGAAATATCTGGACATCTATAACATTCACGGATTGAGAAAAGCAATCTGAAATTAGGGTTTGAACTGCAAATTTACATTTATTATTACAGTGTATTTTATCATTTAATTACTTCACTTACTATTGATAATATATGAACTTTTTCTTGTGTATCAAATACTATTAAATCACTGTATTCTTATTTAAGTAATACCACTGATTATAGTTAAGCGCCACAAGGATAACACTTTGTTTGTTTGCACTACAATGGGTACAGTAGCTTCATTGAAGAGAGCTGTCAGTGCAGTTTGGCAGAGTTACCCGGCATTAGCTAAATATTTCGAAGAAGCTTCGCAAGATTATTCAAGAGACCGAAGGGAACAAGCAAAATTCCAAGGTCTACCTTCAAAACTACATTCAGTAAACTTTGTGAAAAATCTCTCTTTAATGTTAAATGTTCTCACTGAGTTGAAAGATTTATCTGAACTATTACAAGACAGAGAACTAACAATTGCAAAGGCACATACGGTACCTTGGTACAAATGAATTTGCAAAGAATAGAGAGCTTACATATGATCCCTGGATCATACACTGAACAGGCACAGCAAGCCGCCAATGATGTGTTCAAGAAGACAAAATTGACAAACATTGGGAAAATGACTATTAATTCAGCACAGTTCATTCAGGCTGTTGACAATATGAGGGCACATTTTTCACCACCATTACTAACAAAGGTAATAGAAGCACAGCAAAAACCAATACAATGATTTATCATAACCTGATTGAGAATATATCTGTTTTGGATCCTGATACTCTATATTGCAACAACACAGTGAAAATCCACAATTTGTAAAAAAACGAAAATCTTCCACTACATAATACTTTAAGAGTAAATTGTCATGAAGCACATTTAGGATTTGTGGAATATAAATCTTGGGCAGCACGAAAAATTCCAAATAGATTAAAAAAAACTAATACTTGCTAATTGTGAACAAGGTTTTAGCATTATGAACAATATTTTCACAGATAAACTATGATGATTGACCACTCATCATGTAGCGGATCTCTTGTTTATTACAAGCGTAGGACCTCCCTGCACCAAGGTACAGTAAAGGTTGTTGGATGGCACATTCAAATGAGGGCATGGCTCGAAGGGAATACAAATGACATCAGCTTACTATGTAGAATTTTGGAAGTATTTCTGAATTGTATATATTTAGCCTCTTCCCTTTTTCAGAGAGAGTACCATGAGACACCCCAATTAGTTCCCACCTCCCGTGTTTTAAAGCAGAAAAATCCTGTTTTTTTTAAATTCAGTTATGTAGTGTAACATAGCCTCAAGGCAGTTACTTCTTTTTCTGGACCTTTCCTCTGTCAGACCTGTTAGTTCAGGCAGTGGAAAGGTTAATTCCTTTCATAGGCCTGTGTGTGTGTATTCCAGCCTTGAATAATGTATCTGTATTCAAGGGCAGGCCTAGCAACTCTGAGGATGTCAATCTAAGGGGTGGATATTGGTTAGAATGCCCCTGATGTGTGTGGGCCAATCTGTATCCGGCTCTGGCTTGCTATGAGTCAGAGTTAGAGACACTCCCCAAAGATATTCAAATTGGGACATCCTTCAAAATTATCAATTAGCTTAGTTAGTAGTTAGTGAGTTGTTAGCTAGAGAGAGAAGAGAGTAGAGAAGACCGTCTCTCCTTTTCCCCCATTACTGGGTGGAAAGTGAAGGGATATCAGGCTGTTTAGGCAGAGCTGAGAGAGAATATGGAGAGAAGAAGGCAGAGGAGGAATGAGACACGTGTGAATCCTGTGTCTCTGTATTGGAGCTGCCTGTGAATAAAACAACAGAAAAGACATTGTGTGTGTGTGTTCCTGTCTCTGGATGAAGGAGTGTCAGTGGGGATCCATCCCCTGAAGATCTACAGGGGATCCTCGCTGGCTGGAGGTGCTGTACCAGAGGAAGACATCAAGGTAATCTGTCCCTCCTATTTCCTGTACTGGCTCTTCCCATACCACAGCGGAGCCCTCAGCCCTCTTGTTACCAGCAGGTTACAGCAAAACCACCTGAGAGTAACCAGAGAGGAGCGTAACCCCAAATATCACTTGGGGGGGTACCCTAAAAGGGTTACATTTGGAGGCGCTGCTGGGAGAAACTGCTCCCCAGGACAGAACAGGTTTTACCAACGGGGCAGGTTTCCAGAGACAGTGGACCATACAGCAGTGTTGGACTTTGATTTGCAGCAGCAGACAGGATCCAGAGAGGGAATCTCTCCATGAAGCTTTCCCAGGGAGGGGGTTACCCTAAAAATAAATTTTCCTATGTTGGGGCGACCCCCTGGTGGCTATGTGCCAGGGAGTGTGGAAACTCACATAGTGACTTTCTACCCTGTGGGGGGACCCCAGGAGGCATGTACCAGGGAGTGTGGATACCACATACATTCCATTAATAGGATTTGGGGCGACTACCTGAGGCTTCACCAGGGAGGAGTGGGTACCCTGCCTATCAGAGCAAAGAAAGAAAGAGAACTGGGGGCTGGTTCCTGAGGTGACACAGGGGAGCTGGCTGCCCATTATCTGGCACTGCAGTTGGGGCGACTACCTAAGGCTACACCAGGGAGGAGTATGTACCCTTCTGTATTTCCACAATGAAGCAAGGGGACAGGGACTCTGAGATGGGATCAGAGACCCCTGTGCACCCAGCAATAAAAGGACTATTGCAGCAGAAATTCGTGAGGCGTTCCCTGAAGCTATAGTAGGATGCGTGGTTCTCAGAGACAGAATGAAATTTGTGTGGCCCCTTACTGAAGAAAAGGGGTCACACCTGTGCTCACAAGTCCTCACAAGGTGGTGGTTTTGCTCTCAAGGAGACCGCATGGTGCTGGACTTTGTGCTTTTAAAATGGCGGTTCCAGAGACCTGGGGCCGCATGGAATGTTACTACCTCAAAATGGCGGTTCCCGCTCCTACCAGGGAAGCCATGTGCTCTTTTGCAAAAGTTGCATCAACTTGCAAGCTTTTGCTGATCTACAGTTGCAGAAACAGCGCAAACTGCTGAAACCCCTCCCCCTTGCTTGCTCTGGATTGGACTATACTATCCACCAGGGGGAGGAGCTGGGTGTGCCCTGATGGAGCACACAGGAAGTGAGGAGCCAGACGCACATGTGCTCCAGAGATAGCAGTTGTGTCTCTAGAGGGGTCCTGCCTACTATGCAGATGGAGAACAGAGGCCAGATTTATGAACAGACCGGAGGGGTCTTTGTCATTCGGGACTCCCCTGAGAACCAACTTATTGGAGTCTGTCCACTATGTGATTACCCAGGTGGCTCATTACACCTAATGGGGATCTGCTCCGCTTTCAGAGTGCCCTATCTGAGGGCTAGAGTTGAAGACCCCCAAGAGCTGGACCTTGCTTTGAGTACCGGGGAGCTGCGCACTTTATACCAACTGATGCGCAAATTGTCGCAATTGGCCCAGGGATCGGTCGATGATGCCGCGCACCATTATATAGCCATGGTGTACGAACTATTCTACCCTGACCTGCAAGTGGTGTCCACTTACCCATCATCAAGGTCAACCATGGACCTTCCCACTGTAAGGCATGGTGGCCGGAAAGATGGTTCCCTGCTGGGTCCCACCACCTGGGTGAATGCATTCCAACAAGTGCCTGATCTTCCTCCATCTTTGGAGCTGTCTCCCTCGGCACCCGTGACATCTGCGCCTAGTGGTCTGCCGTCTGAGCCCTACAGAACCGCCCCACCACCATACTGTGAGATGCTGTCTGCTGATGATGCTCCGGCAAGCTGCTCTGAGAAGAAGGTGACAACTGCTGATGTCTGCTGTTCCGGACACCCCAGAGGTATCGGCCGATACCTCCTACGTACCCGATGGTATTTGGGACAACCTTGCTGCTGTTGTGGGCAGTGAATCGGATATTCCTCTTTCCGATCCGCGCCCAGAATTGTACCTGCAGCGTCAACAGGAGATGTGCGAGGCTCTAGCACATGCCCTCTTCTACATGAGAGCTGCTGAACGTCATTTCGATGAGGGATCAACTGTCGGAGGTGCCGACTAGCATTGCCACTGATGACGACCTCGACCCTACGTTTGCTGCTCCATCACCGGGAGATGAGAAGGCTGCTGAGCCGGCCGGCCGGGTGAACTCCTATGACATCCAGGCCACTCCGGTGAATGTTACTCCTACAATTGATCCGTTCCTACTGCGTTGTATGGAGTGGAAAGAAGCCCGAGACGCTCGCCAAGCCCAGGAGCTGTCTGTGGTTCGATATATTAAAGCCAAAGGACGAGAGCAATTGAACTTGACCATGGACTGTGCCATTGCTCCTCCTGGGGAGAAGTCCCGAGATGTGCTCCGGAGAGATTTTGGTGAGCCCCCCTTGTCATCGGTTGCCCCAGTCCCTGTGTCATCTGCCCATTCTGTCCCGCTTTCCCCTTCCGTTACAGTCCCCGGATGCGACCCCTGACCCCTAGGCCCTTATCACCAGTGAGTCCCGTGGCTCCAAATGGACAATGTGATATAATGTCTATTATGCCTGCATTATCTTTGGAACGGTCTGTACTTTGGGAGGATTGTGAGGAGGGAGATACGGGTTCATCGAAATCTGTACATGTAGTGTCTCCTGTCAGGGAGGAGACAGAGGGAGTACCCTTATGGGGAGGTCCCATTTTTTGGGTGCTACCTGGCACCATGACTGATAAAAGTTTGGTAAAATTTAGTCAAGCAGAAAGAGTGCTAGTTCATAGGTTCAGAAAGATGGGTTACAAATAGCCCTATCTCCCTGAGAAATTGATGCGCAGTGCTGAAGCTCACCGTATAGAGTGGTAAAAGAAGCTATACTTGCCCACCTAGCTGCTATGGCTAAGGATCCTACCTATGTGGATCATGATAGAGCTCCACAATTGCTAAAGTTATGGGTGGTGGGCCGCAAAATCCATCTGGACAAGGTGGAGTATATCTCCGAATTTGGGAAGCGCAGGTGTTATTCGGTGAGAGTGCCTGACAGTCAGGGCAGGATGGTCCGAAAACCTGACCCAGCCCATTACTACTAAGGTAGCTTTATTTATGTCATAGGGATGGTACTGTATTATATGCTCTGTAATATATGCTATGCTATTGTATATGTGGTTATGTTATGTGAACTGTACTGTACATGTTGCATTTCATGTTTTACTGAATTTACAGGTTGTTGCACAGTAAGGTAGTGTTATACCTACTGTAGTCCAAGTGGGGACATTGGAGTTTCACCAGGGGGAGATTGTAACATGCCTCCCGGCAATTACTTCTTTTTCTGAGCCTTTCCTCTGTCAGACCTGTTAGTGCAGGCAGTGGAAAGGTTAATTAATTTCATAGGCCTGTGTGTGTGTATTCCAGCCTTGAATAATGTATCTGTATTCAAGGGCAGGCCTAGCAACTCTGTGGGTATTTAAATTGTATGTGTGTTGTGCTTAATATACTCTTTGACAAAGGCCCGGTGCGGCTGAAACGCGTCAGAGTTGCTGTTGCGGTTTCTTTATGTGCCAATAAATTTCTTTTGTACCCAGTTCCTGCAAGTTTGGTCCTACACTATTTTTTCAAGGCAGATGCACCGCCATCCACGAATTCTTTGCTAGCAACTCTGAAGATGTCAATCTAAGGGGTGGATATTGATTGGAACGCCCCCTGATGTGTGTGGGCCAATCTGTATCCGGCTCTGGCTTGCTATGAGTCAGAGTTAGAGACACTCCCCAAAGATATTCAAATTGGGACATCCTTCAAAATTATCAGTTAGTTCAGTTAGTAGTTAGTGAGTTGTTAGCTAGAGAGAGAAGAGAGCAGAGAAGACCGTCTCTCCTTTCCCCCCATTGCTGGGTGGAAAGTGAAGGGATATCAGGCTGTTTAGGCAGAGCTGAGAGAGAGAGAATATGGAGAGAAGTAGGCAGAGAAGGAATGAGACACAAGTGAATCCTGTGTCTCTGCATTGGAGCTGCCTGTGAATAAAACAACAGAAAAGACATGTGTGTGTGTGTTCCTGTCTCTGGATGAAGGAGTGTCAGTGGGGGTCCATCCTGAAGATCTACAAGGGATCCTCGCTGGCTGGAGGCGCTGTACCAGAGGAAGAGATCAAGGTAATCTGTCCCTCCTGTTTCCTGTCCTGGCTCTACCCACACCACCGCGGAGCCCTCAGCCCTCCTGTTGCAGCAGGTTACAGCACAGCCACCTGAGAGTAACCAGAGAGGAGCATACCCCCAAATATCACTTGGGGGGGTACCCTAAAAGGGTTACAGTAGTATTAGAGAATGTTACCTGCAGTTCTTTTTTAATGCCTAGTACCATTTTAATGATTTGTCTTCATGTACTGATCATCCCTGCTTTGCAACAGTAACCATTTAGAAGGTCACATCCACTTCCTGTTTTGAAACCGGCTCTGACATGCCCCTGAGTGTGTGGGAGCTCATTAAGTGATAGTGAGGGGGAAAAATAAGGAGATGGGGCAGCTGAGGGAGTGATAGAGTGGCAGGTGGGTGAGAGGAAGAGTGGGGGGGTGAGTGAGTGAGCAAGAGAGGGGAGAAGAATAAGAGACAGAGGGGAGAGATAAATACATGCAGAGTGGGTGGAAATAGAGGGTCAGGGTGACTCACAAAGTTGCCAGAAAGAGGAGGGGGGCAGTAAAAACGTCAGTGTTTTACATGCTTGTGTGAGTACCTGCAAGAATTCAAATCTGCTTTACCCACTGATAGTAACAACCATGGGTCCAAATCCACGGAGGCCCATTATCAAAAGAATTAACAGACATTATTTTGCCTGATTTTATTGTCTATCCACAAAGCTAATTATTGTCAAAAACAACAGCAACTGCATAACTCATTGGCATAGGCTTAACACCATGTTCTCTCTGTCTATCTCCAACACTCTATCTCTAACTCTCTATCACCACTCATTTTCCCATTCCTTCCCTATGAACCTTCCCTTTCTCCTCCATCACCTTTCCATCCCTCTAACACCATATTTTAGGGTCAGATTAAATTCCTGCATTAACTATGATGAACATCTGTGAATATGCATTCTTTTTTTTCTCATTGCTCTTTTTATTGATTTTCTAACATTGCTTGTAAACATGACAGATTTCAACACATCTTTACAATTTTCCATGTTTAAATCATACTTAAAATAAAAAAATATATATAAGTAAAAAGGTATAAATCAGATGCTCAAAAAAACAAAAATACACAATTTATGAATTAAATTATTAACTCACTGAATGTACAAAACATAGGCTAGGTTCGGATATACTGTTCTCCTGTCTTGATACCCATTTAACCTGGTTTTTTTTCTTCCTCTGTTTACCTCATCTATGACTTTGTGCAATTTGCTACAAGAGATTCTAGGATATGTGTGCAAAAGCCTGATATATTTGGTATTTTTCACTCTGTGGTAGGGAGTCAATAAGGGGTTCCCATATTGTAAAGAAATCTCAGTTTTTTGTTCCTTATTGGTCTCTGTTTCCATTTGATCTAAGGTCATTAGCTGAGTGAGATATGTTTTAGCCGTTTCCAAGTTTGGAGGGTCATACTTCACCCATTGCACCATTATATGAGTGCGAGTATTGATTTTCTGGCCGCTTTTCTTGGTGAGGCTTGTCACAGGAGACCATGCTTTAACACCAAAATAACCAGATTCTTTGATAGAGCCCAAAGCAAAAGAGATAAAAATAAATTGTATTATTTACAGAATGAACATACAGCTGCGGACGCCTTTATCCTAATGCGGGCCGGATCCCGGCACTCTGAAACCGCGGCCAGATGCAGTATATTTTCTTTTTCTACAGTAGCGCTTTCCGGATGTGCGCTCGTATATTTGCGCTGTCAGCTATAAATGACATACCGTCTAAAAACACATGTGGGCATTCGGAGCGGTTGTCTTAAAAGTTTAATAAAGTATAATGCATGTCTAATGCACTATGTCTGTGTGTGCGCGCAGTATTGTAACATGGAAGATTTACGTATACATATTACAAAAAATTATAGCGGTGCGTGTCTTCGATATATAAAATTATCACATTTCTCTACAGACTGTATGTACGGTATTACAGTATTTTGTAAATCAGTAATTTTATTGTTTTCATACTCTTTTTAAATTATGCGTTTACGTACAGTACTGTTTGTCTCATGTGAAAATTGTTGAAAACGCAGAGGCGTGTTAACAGTATCCCATTTCGGCACATACGGCGCTCTCCCTCTCGCCCCCACCACAAACACAAGGCTAAAGTACTATTTCAACTTATGTATCTACAGTACAGTACACCTTCCCAGCCAGATGGCTTTCGAAGCCAGATGGCTTTCTGGCTTCAATCATTCGAACTGTCAGCACGGTTACTGCGGGAGAGAACACAGAGCCTGGAGTCACCTTTTAGCGCCTGTGGTAATCTCTTTGGTGAATGGACCTAGTTGATGTAAGTACATGCGCATGCGTTATAACTTCACATTCATGCGGGAAAAGTTAGTCTGCGAAAAAATATATATAACTTTTTTGTTGTTTTTGTTTCGTTTCCAGACATGGTGCCTGCATACAAACTTCTTGTTATTCTGATATTCTATCAGTACGGAGCTTTTGAGCGGAACTGGCCATTCACATTTTTATGTGATTTTATTGATTTGGGGGTGTGGGGATCAAAAAACCATATGTGACCCTGTTGGATAATAGTCCCTTTGAACCAAAGGTATAGTGATCGTCATGCAGCTTTTACCCCCTCCCCCCGACAGACACACACAAGGCTCAAGGATTTCAACTTTCTTATCGACACCTCTTGCAAACCATTCATTTGCAAAATTCTTGGCTTTGTGCCTTTTAATCGTCCCGAGACCGAGTCTGGGCGTCACTATCTGTGCATGCGTGTAATCCTCTTTGGGAAGGGACCTAGTGTGATGATTAATGTGCATACGTGTAAACTTCACATTTCGTGTGGAAGTTCAAGTCACACACAAGGGCACAAGGATTTCAAATTATTATCTACACATTCTCGCAAAACCATTCATTGCAAATGCTTGGCTAATCCAGTATGCTAATCCATTATGAGGATCATCCATACACCCCCCCACCCCAACCCATTGGGCTTTTTTAAGGTAACGCATGACACTACTGTTACACCCTTCACGAATTGAAACGGTGACCATCTGGGAATTACGTGTGTTGTATCCCAATCTCAGGCACTATTTCCTCTTGGAAAAAGCTTGATTCATGATCCTGTAACAAGAAAAGAAAAGTGGATCAAAATAATGCACACTACCAACCAAGTAGTCAGTTAGGGTTAAGGCTACAAGCATGTGACTTTGGCTATTATACTGTACCATCAAAGATGACGAGCATCATGGTCAAGCCAGACCGATGGCACGACCAACATTGCATCTTCAACTGGGTGTTTTGGACGCGGCTTCATAGATATGCGTCCTTTTTGTGGAATGCAAAGGTGGAAAAATCTATCCAGCAATTACAGTTGACTCGTCAGTAAAGATCAATCCTGAAAAGTTTCGCCAATGTTGATCACATGCCTGTGCCTGACCCACTCTCGTTATGTGACTCACTGATATAGGGTACGCGCTGTAAGGGACATGGAATAATTTTATAGTACAGTACGTTTATTAAACCACCCTTTTTCACCTACTGGACGGTCCTAGTAGAACCTCACATGTCCATATTTCCATCCAATTATGCGTCTATTTCTTAATTGCTGGTCTCTTTAAGATTGTTGATTGTTGATTTTTGCGAGTGTCTTTGACCCGTACAGTGGCAATCTTCTCATCATTCTTCTTCAATTATTCAGTCAAACCAGAACAGTGCTCTCCCTACAGTTAAAGGGAAAAACAACATACGTTACAGTAGGGCCAAGTGGGTACAGTACAGTACAGAATATGTCAGGCCTACAGCTATGGCCAAACAATATATATATTCCTTTAATTATAATAGTTATACAGTATAATATACAGCGAAACAATAATAATAGATAGGATACTTTAGAATGAGTTATATAAATAGACAGCGATAACAATAATAGATAGATACTGTATAGATAGAGTTAATAAATATACAGCGATAACACTATAATTAGATAGATACTGTATAGAATAGAGAATTAAATATACAGCGATAAAAATAATAATAGATAGAACGTATAGAATAGAGTTATATAAATATACAGACGATAACAATGACTAATAGATAGAGACTGTATAGGAATAGAGGTATATAAATTATACCAGCGATAACAAAATAATAGTGATATGTATAGATAGAGTTATATAAATACAGCAGATAAAATAATATAGTAGATACTGTATAGAATCGAGTTATATAAATTATACAGCGATAACATATTGTACTGTATAAGTATACAGTATAACAGATAATACAGTATTAACATATAGATAACAGATATAAATTAATGGTACTTTATGTGTGTGTCTAATGTGAGAAACTGTGTACTGAACATGGGGGGTGTCAGTGCGTGAGTATTATACCATGAACGTGAGTGAAAAATTACTTTACAGTATAAGTAGTACAGTATACACGGCAGTTACGTGGGTCCTCTGACTTTTTTGGTCTTACCGTGGGCATGATAGCTCACAGTTGCTGCCGTACACGAGGCCAAGAAGTACTTAGCCAGAGTGAATATCTGCAATGCGTTGTCTCTCGGTACATCTCCTTTATTCTGCATTGCTGAGATCCTAGAAATCTTTTTAACGGCATCGCTGCGTGTAGAAGAATACAAAGCACAAGATGTGTACGACCACTTTAACACCTGCACCCTCGTCGCCATGCATAAAAGGTGACACCAAATGCCATAGCCTCCCACTCGATGGATCTGTATCTGAACTTGCCCTTGTAAAGTACTGCATTGTTCCATTGCTTCCATGGATCAACCAAGATTCAACAAGATGCAGGAACCCTCGCCTCTGCCGTGCCTGTCATACATAACAAAAAGCGAAAGGTAGCAGCCATTTCAAGCAAGGCCAAAGCGAAAGGATAGGCTAATAAAGAAAACCTTCTGACGCCTCCAAAGGTACTGGTAAAGGCTTTTAAAGAAGCCTATTATGTCAAAAAGAAATTCGGTGATTACACTGAAGCAAAACAAATGGTCACATTCTCCATCAGCCTCACCGCCGCTGCCACTTCTCTCCGAAAGCCAGGGACACCTTCGCAATCAATCCTCGATGGACACTGCCGCTTATCCCAGGAACAACCATCCCATCTCTTGATAGCACCCATCACCCCAGATGTCCACAGCACCCAATGCACAAGATCCAGCTCGTTAGGACCGCATGCTGAATGGGTTAAGTGTCGATATACCTGGGAACTCTATCTGGTAAAGTAGATCTTCTTTGAGAGACCATGTTAAATATGGATCAAGGATGGAGAAGATTGATCAACGTGGAGAAGATGGATAACGGGATGGAGAAGATAGAGAACTGGACATAGCGGAGATATCATAATTGGCTTGGAGTTTCATGCCCTGTGATCTCGATTGCGGAGCAGGAGGGTGGCAGGGATGGGAGAATGGGACCTACCTTCCATCCCCATAGCGCAACCCTCCATCAGAAGAATATTTTTCATGTATGCCGTTGATGAGGATGACAGGACAACCCGTCAAGACCATGCCAGGAGGCAACACTGACAAGGCGACCAAGGCAGGAGGAAAGCCTCCTCACCAGAAACCTATCATCGCCCACCGCCCACAAAAAGGGGGGGCACAACCCGCTCCCAGAAGAAACCTGCCTCCTAGAATCCAACCTCCCAAATTTTTTATGCTTGCATGAGATGGTGCCAGACATCATCCTGCGCGAGCTGCCCCAAGCCACTCAGGGAGGAAAGTACGGTTTACAAGTGCTGGTATACACCAGAGACATGCCATGTCTAAGTTTCAAGCACCACGTTGCCATGCCGGTTAATGCTGGTGGAACCCAATGTAAACTACAAAGCGGAACGTGACCAAAAAGTCTTCCTGAAATTTAAGAAAGACTATTGTGGGATGCGGCGGCTATTTTTCAATTAAAAAAAAAACAACACATTACAAACCAGACGGCCTAAAAGTCCAAAAAGTAGACTGTATAGAGTCAAATTGGATTGAATGAGAAATGTATCCATCTTGTACTTTCCGGGGTCCCACAAGATGTTAAGTGGTACATGTAAACAAGCAGAAAAAAACATCATAGTGCAAAATGCTGGTTAATCACACAGGTAACAAAACAATACAATACAATACAAAAAAAATAGACAAACACAGCAAGGCTGAGAATCGAAAGAGTTCATTTAATAAACATATATTTAAAAATAACAATAATGAACAATGGCAGATGACTGTCCGGTCTGAAAAAAAACAGAATCCTACTCGGCAAAATGTTTAAAATAAATGCTGCATTGATTGGGAGGTGTTGGTATGACTCCAATAGGCGCGGCGTTGATGCAGGAACTGTCCGAACCGCTGTCAACTCACTCCTGGACCAGAAATCCGTACACTGGGGGTGGGGTCTTGGAAAAAACGCCTCTTCCTTGGTGGCGCCTCCTAAAGTCCAAAGTAGTCTGTATAGAGTCCAATTGATTGAAATGCAAGAAAATGTGTATCCAACTTGTATTCCAGGGTCCACAGCAAGATGTTCCGTGGCATAAGATGTTTGGGAAATAAATGCGAATTGATTGGAGTTGTTTGATAATGACTCCAATAGCGATCGGGTTGATGCAGGAACTGCTCCGAACGCGTCACTCACTCCTGACCGGAAACATCCGTCAAGGGAGGGGTCTTGGAACAAAAGGTGTTATGAGACAGAAAGCTTTGCAGCGCGACGCTACCCTCGCGATGGATCTGATAGAAAGCTTCTAACAGGATACCTCTGAATTCCCCCCAACTCAGAAGACAGCAGGACGAGGCGGTTTTTTTCCAAGACCTCATCCTTACCCAGTCGACGGCCTCCATTATTTTATTTCCGAATATTTTGGTTTTGGGATTTTCAATATTGAATTGGGAATTGATTTTGATTGATATTGAAGGTAATTTATTTTAGGCTTACTTGTTGATTGTTTTTTATTTTATTATTGTTTGGATGGCATTGTATTATTGTTTATTTTGTTGAACTTGATTGGCATAGTGTTACATGATGCACAGATTAGTTGCATCATGTTACACAATGATAACAATTAAATTTGATTGGATTGGTTACATACTTAATTGGCAAATGTGAGTTTGGATTTTGAGATGTGTTCTTGTGATTTAGCCATGTGATGTCTTTGATTGGATTGCTAGGTGCTGTTTGATATGTTGGGTTTGAGTTTGAGAGGTGCTGACGATTGATTTTGCAATGTGATCGTTTTCCCTTTTGGCATGTTTTGTAATCCTTAACCAGTTCTTTTTAATGGGTAATCAGGCCCATATTAGTATATAAGATTCTATATGGGCATGTGAAGCCCCTGTACAAATTAAATGGGTGAAAGGGTGGGGGTTTTTGCCTGGGAAGGGTGGTTAGTCCTCTGGGGCGGTATCGGGGAGGGTGGGTGACCCCTTAATTACTTTCGCAGTATTACCATAACGGTAATTAAGGGGGTATGGGGAATTAGAATGTATTTGCAATTTATTTTTAGGGCAACGGAGGGACACCTGCTGTATCCTGATGTGACATCCCTCATATTGATGGTGCGTAAGTAGCAATGCATTTATTTACTTATTTAGCTGGTTTAGTGTTTAATAATGGCAAAACGCTATTACCTATATCTGGGGTAATAGTTCATTTGCATGCATATGTTGGGGTGGTGGCGGTGGGGGGTGGGTAGTGATTTATTTAATGTTGGACATGTTTTATTTTTTTTACGTTACACAGGGTTGGTACCTTAGGTTGCAGGGACTATGGCGACCACCTGAAGACAACCCGCGACACCTCACGGGGTACCACATGCGGACTCACGGTGGACACCGTGGGGAAGGACCGGGGCCCCACAGCTGTGGGGCCCTGTGGACCCGCATGGACACCCCGAGGGCCCACCGATCCCCGTGAACCACCCAAGGGCCCCCAGACACTGAGGGGCTGACCAGGGACCCCAGGACACCCACGAGTTAACCGTGGACCCCATTATGGCCCCATGGGACTGTGGGGGACACCTGGAGGCTCACAGTGCTTAGCGGGGACCACCTGGAAGACTCCAATACCCTGTGGGCACACCCCTCAGTGCACTGCAGGGCCTGTGGACAACCGTTGGGCCCACCGGGGAATCCCGTTGGACTGGGGGATTAACCGTATGTAAAATAATTAAATAATCTTTTTATGGGGGAAACGAGTGGGGGGGTCTTATGTATTGTTTATTAAACATGTTTTTATGTTTATTGTGGGATATCTGTGTTGGGTTTTTATTGGACATAGTGGGGGTGGGGGAAAGGGGGTATTGTCCAAGGAAGGATGTTAGGCCTCCTGGGGGGGGGGGGGTCCCAATCCGTTGCGTCAACCGGACCATCAAGCTTGATATCTGTTATCATATTCTTTCTGCGACCCTTAACCATTTAGCTTTCTCGTAATGCCTTTCCTAGTCTCTAAATCCCCTCTCTTAATCCCCCACGTCCGTTCTTTACTACCCACCCCCATCTAATTATCCATAACTCATCCTATTCTCACCCCGTCCATAAGTATTACTAACCAAGGGTCGGTAGCGCGGGGGTTGGCTTAGGCATCCCGAGTGAGTGGTTGGGGGAGGGTGGGTTTATTGGAACACCTTCCAGCAGGTAGCTAGGATATAGTTGGACCATCATGATCCCCAGCTGGACGAGCAAGCGTTACATCCATCACAAGTGGGACTTGCCACCGGTTACTCTGAGGCGGTAGGCCTTGCCACCAGCGATAATAGGGCAGTAGAAAAAGCACTGCTAGTTTATCACTGAGAGGGTCCCTAGCGAGATCATAACCGATCAAGGGTCACAATTCATGAGTGAATTGTTACAGGGGCTTGGGATGCATGCCGGTGAAGCCACCAGTGCAAGAACCCTTATCACCCCCACACACCATGACTATGGGAGAGGTTCAATTGGTACCCGGACCAGATGCTTTGTGGCCTTATAGAGGCGGATGCGGAAAGACTGGAGATCACTGCAGCACGAGAGATGTTACGCAAGAATCATCGGCTTTTGTCCCTTAGAGCTGCTATATAGTCGCCAGGGTTGAACCTCTCGACCTTTCGTGAGGGATGGGAAAGGGAGAACTACCATAACCTGATAACTTCTGGGCTTTAATATGTGGAGATCTAGAGACTGTCTAGAGATGCACAGGACAACCTTAGGGATGCTCAGACCAAGCAAAAAAGCTTGCGTTCGTATCAGAAAAGCCCATAGCAGAGCATGCATCCCATGTCAGCAAATACTTGTTCTGAAGCCCACTCAGGAGAACAATTAATGGGCTCGACCTGGTCGGGTAACGTACACGGTTATCAGGAAGATGAATGAGTGCTAAACTATGTTGTACAGTTAGATGGTGAGACAGGGAAGCACTAGGACTATCATATTAATAGCCAAAGAGTACCATTCACAGAGTGTGGCATCAGTGCTGGATATGTGTCCATCAATGGGGGATCCAGTGAGAGTGCTATGCCTGACATCTTAGGGGAGGATAGGCAGGATGGAAAAGGGGCCAGTTCAGATAGGGGTCCCAGTTAAGTAGGCAGCAGAAAGCAGAAGTAGGCTATGTTAGAGCAGTATGAGTTTGTTTCGACAAAGCCAGGCAGAACGCATATCACAGAAACACCGTGCTCACAGGGTGTGATCTGCAACTTTTTGAATAAGTGCTTACAAGAGTATCAACAAGGTGAAGGGCAGGATAGAGATGAGTAGAAGAGATGCTGGCCCTAGGGTAATGTACGTCCCAGAGTTTGGGCTTGTCCGGTAGTCTTAGTACCTAAGAAGGATGGGAACACCCGCTTTGTGTGGACTACCGGCAGCTCAAGCAGGTATGGTGAGATGCTTATCCCATGCCTGCCAGGGATGAGCTATTAGATGAGTCGCGGGGGCAAAGAGTATCTGATGACTGGACTAGGTAAAGGGTATGGCAAATCCCCATGACCCAGGAGGCTAGGGAGAAGTCGGCACTTCTACCGAGTGCCTCTATGAATTATAGTGATGCCAATCCTAATGAAGAAGCCCCGGCTACCGTCCAATGCCTACGTCAATAGGTTGCTGTAAGGGATGCAAAGTTTGCCAAGTGCATACCTGAATGACATTGCTGTGTTTATCAATTCATGGGGAGTCAAATCTACTGTATGTAGTAGTGGTAGCCAGATTAGGGAAGCAGGGCTACATGTAAACCCACAAGTGCTTAGTCGGTAATGGCAGATATTGTACCCTAGGGGGGGGGCACAGGGTGGCCAGAGGGAAATCTTAATACCTGAGGACACAGATAAAGTGAGGCAATTGTTATGCAGTGGCCCGTTCCCAAGATAAGAAGGGCAGGTTATGGCTTTCTTAGGCACCGCGGGCTACTATACAGAACGGTGTCCCACAGTCACAGCAGGCTAATCACTGACAGACAGACACAGAACGCCGACTTGGTGGGTTTTTTAAATGTTAGCCCTGTTCCAATTCTGGCTACCCACTACTAATACAGTGATGTGATCCCATGAATACTAAACACAGCAAGGTCATTCCGGTTAGCCTTGCAAAACTTTGCATCCTTACAGCAAACTATTGACAAGCATTGGAAGGTAGCCGGGGCATTCTTCATTAGGATTGGCATCATAGAATCTCATAGAGGCCACTACAGAGTAATGATGACGACTTTCACTAGCCTCCTGGGTCATGGGGATTTGCCAGTACCCTTACATAGATCCATGGTAATACAGAGACTGTGCCCCGGCGAGCTCATCTAATAGCTCATCCATGCGGGGCATGGGGATAAGCATCTGACACCATACTGCATTGAGCTGCGGTAGTCCACAAAGAAGCGGGTGGTACCATCCTTCATAGGTACTAGACACGGACAAGCCCAAGAGATCTGGACAGTACAAGTACCCCTAGGCCAGCATCTCTTAAAATAATCTCTATACTGCCCTTCACCTCTGTGATATTGTAAGCATGCTATGCAAAGTTGCGAGATCACCTGTGAGCCGGGTGATCTGGATATGCGTTTCTGCCTGGCTTGTCCTGAGAACGAAAACTCTATACTGCTCTAACATAGCCCTGACTTATTGCTTTCTGCGCCTACTTAACCTGGCGCCCCTTATTGAAACCTGTGCCACATTGCGCATCTGCTAGCCTCACTAAGAGGTCAGGCATAGCACTGCTCACTGATCCCCCATTGAGGACCACATAGCCAGCTGCATGCCCACACTGCTTGTGAATTGGTAGACTCTTTGAGACTATAATATGATAGGTCCTAGTTTCTTCATGTCTAACCATCTACTGTCAACATAGTTGCACTCATTATCTCTGAGAACCGTGTACGGTCCCCGACCAGTGCAAGCCAGCCATTAATTTGTTCACTGAGTGGGCCTTCAGAACAAGTATTTGCTGAAATGGGAGGAATTGATCTGCTATGGGCTTGATTCATACCAAGCTTTTTGCTTGGTCCTGAGCAATCTAAGTTGTCAGTGCATCTCTAGCCAGTCTCTGAGATCCACCACATACTGAGCACAGAATATCAGTATTGTAGTTCCCGTTCCCATCCTCACGGAAAAGGTCCAGAGGTTCCAATACCTGCGAATATATAGCAGCCGAGGGACAAAAGCCGATAGATTCTTGCGGTATCTCTAGTGCTGAAGGTGAATCTTCCAGTCTTTACCATCCGCTTAGATAAATGCACACAGCATACTGCGTCCAGGGTACATGGAACCATCACATAGTTCATGGTTTGGGGGTGATAAGGGTTCTTGCACTGGTGCTTCACCCTGATGCATCCCAGAGACCTGTAACACATTCATCATGAATGTGACCCTTGATCGGTAGGATCTCGCTAGGGAAACTTAACTCCAGTGAATATAACTAGCAGTGCTTTTCCTAATGCCCTAGTACGATGGTGGCAAGCCACTACCGCCTCAGAGTTACAGGTGGCAAAGGCCACCACTGTGAGGATTGTAACGCTTGCTCGTCCAGCTGGGCTTCAGGATGGGTCCAACTATATCCCATAGCTACTGCGGGAAAGGGTTCCAATAAACCACCGCCCCACCACTCACTGGGAGGCCCTAATCAACCCTCCCCACCCACCCACCCAGGAGCCTAACCCAACCCTTCCTTGGAACAAAGACCCACCTCCCCCACCCCCAATATTTCCAAGAAAAACAAAAACACAGAATATCCCCCCCCAATAAACAATACATGTTAATAAACAATACCTAACCCACCCAATCTGTTTCCCCCCATAAAAATATGATTAATTCTTTAATACAGGAGTACTACCCCAGGCACAACGGGGTCCCCGGTGGGCCAACGGGGTCCACAGGCCCTGCAGTGCACTAGAGGGGGGTGCCCACAGGGTAGGGAGTCTCCAGGTGGTCCCCCGCGAAGCATGTGGAAGCCTCCAGGTTGTCCACACATGTCACCATGGGCCATATGGGGTCCACGGTTGAAATCGTGGGTTGTCTGGGGGTCCCTGGGCAGGCCCCTCAGGGGTCTGGGGGCCCCTTGGGTGGTTCCAACGGGATCTGGGGGACATCGGGTGGTCCATGCGGTCCACATGTCCACAACAGCTGTGGGGCCCCGGTCTTCCCAACAGGTGTCCACGTGAGTCCGCATGGGGGTACCGTGGGTGTCCGGTGTCTTCAGGGTGGTCTCATAGGTCCCTGCAGACCTAAAGGTACCAACCTGTACGTAAAAAAATAAAACATGTCCAACATTTAATAAATCAATACCCACCCCCCACCGCCACCACCACCAAACAATATGCAGTGCAAAATACTATTACCCAGATATAGGTAATAGAGTATTGCCCATATTAAACACATAAACCAGCTTAAATAAAGTAAATAAATTGCATTCTACTTACCACATCAATATGATGGATGTAACCATTCAGGACTCCCAGCAGGGTGTTCCTCGTGCACAAAAATAAATTGCCAAATACATTATACATGTTCCCATACCCTTAATTCCACCTTATTGGTTAATACAACTGCGAAAGTAATTAAGGGGTACCCACCTACCCGATACCACCCACGCGGCCAACCACCATTCCCACGGCAACAACCCCACCCTTCACCATAATTTGTACAGGGCTTCATCATGCCCATATATATGGTATATATATAATATGGGTCACTGATAACCAATAAAAAGAAATGTTAGGATTCAAACAAAACATGCCAAATGAAAAAACATCACATTGCCAAAAATCACATGCAGACATCTCAAAATCAAAACACAACATATCAAAAACAGCACATAGCAAATCCAAAAAATCAAAAAATCACTTGCTAAATCAAAGGAGCACATCTCCAAAATCAAAACATACATTGCCAATTAAATATGTAACAAAGGCCAATCAAAAATTTAATTGTACAGGTGTACATGATGCAAAAATTTAATCTGTGCATTCATGTAACACTATTGCCAATCAAGTTCAAACAAAAATAAAACAATATACAATGCATCCAAACAATAATAAAATTAAAAACAAGCAACAAAGTAAACCGAAAATAAATTACCTTCATTAATCAATCTCAAATCAATTAAACAAGTCAATATTAAAATCCAAACCCCCCCCCCCCCCCCCCACCCCCCAATATCTGAACAAATAAGGAGGCAGTGACGGGGTAAGGATGAGGTCTTGGGAAAAAAAAAAACGACCCTTACCTGAGTATCTGAGTTAGGGGGGGATCAGAGGTATCCTGTTAGAAGCTTCTAGTCAGATCAATCGCTTGAGGGTAGCGTAGCCCTGCAAAGCTTCTGTCTCATAACACGCGTTTTTTTCAAGGACCACTCCCAGTGAAGGATTTCCGGTCCAGGAGTGAGTGACAGCGTTCGGAGTCTTCCTGACATCAAACCCGACGTATGGAGAGTCAGTTATCAACACTCCCAACAATCGGCTATTATTTTCAAACTTCTATGCCACGTAACCAGCTGCGTGGACCCTGGGGAAGTACAAGATGGATACAACATTCTGTGCATGTCCAGTCCTATTGGACTCTATACAGCACACTTTTGGACTCTTTTAGCGCCACAACGGAAGAGCGCGTTTTTTTTGCCAAGACCAACCCCCCAGTGAGCGGATTTGGTCCACAGGAGTGAGTGGACAGCGTTCGGAGTACCAGTTACCTGATCAACCCGACGTATTGGAGTCTATACCAACATCACTCCCAATCAAGCACATTACTTTAAGACATTTGCGCAGTAGGATTCTGTTTTTTCAGACTGTGTGTTTTAGGACCAGTTCAGCTGCATTGCTTCATTTATTGTTATTTTATAATATGTATTGTTTTATTAAATACATCTTTTTCTGTATTCTTCAGCCTTGCTTGTGTTTGTGTATTGTTTTGTATTGTATGTATTGTTTTGTTGTACATGTGTGATTAACCAGCAGTTTTTGTCACTATGAGGTTTTTTGCGTTATTTTACATGTACCACATAACATTCTGCTGTGACCCTGGATAAGTACAAGATTTGCGATACCTATTTTCTTGCATTTCATCCAATTGACTCTATACAGTTCTACTTTGAACGTGTTTATGTTAGCGTCGGTTTGTATGGTTGTTTTTTTTTATATGTGAAAAAAAGCCGGTGCTAATTTCCTCTACAATTAGTCTTTCTTAAATTGTCAGCGAAGAGCTTTTTGTCACGATTTCCCTTTGTATGTTTATCATTTGGGTCCACCAGCAGTAAGTACACTGGGCAGGGCAGTTGTGTGCTAAATATTAACATGCATGTCTCTGGTGTATAACTATGCACTTTGTTAGTAAACGCATACTTCTCCCTGATGTGGAGGGGACAGATGCTCGACGTCAGGATTGATTGTTCGGGCAACCATTCATATGCACGCTATTGTATGGTTGGAGTTCTAGGTACGCATGGTTGTGTTCTTCTGGTAGATGCTGGGTTTTTGTATTGTGGCGGTGGTGCGAGGTTGAGGTTGCTGGGAGGATTATGCGTTCTCTTGCCTGGTCGATTGTCAGTGTTGCCTCCTGGCATGCGTCTTGACGGTGTGTATGTCATTTGTCAAGAATACGTGCATACATGAGAAATATTTCGTCTGATGGACGGAGGGGTTTGCGCTTGGGGAGCGGACGGATTGAATGGTCCATTTCATCCCATCCATGACCACCTCCTGCTCCGCATCCGAGATACAGGGGCATGAACTCAAGCAAATTATGTATCTCCGCTATGTCCAGTCTTATCTTCTCCATCCGTTGATCCATCTTCTCCAGAAGTTGATCAAATTTCTCAATCCGTTGATCCCATTTTAAACATGGTCTAAAGAAGATCTATCTTTTACAGTATTAGAGTCCCAGGGAGATCGACACTTACACATTCAGCATGCGGTCTAACGAGCTGGATTCTTGTGCATGGGTGTGTGGACATTGGGTGGATGGGTGCATAAGAGGATTGGGGATGGGGGTTCCCGGAGATAAGCGGCCCAGGGCAGTGTTACGAGGCGTGGATGGAGAAGGGTCTCTGGCTTTCCGGGAGAGAAGTGGCAGCGGCGGGGTGAGGGCTGATGGAGAAAGGTGACCATTTGTTTTGCTTTCAGTGTAAATCACCGAATTTCTTTTTACATAATAAAGGCTTTCTTTTTTAAGCCTTACATGTAGCCTTGGGGAGTCGTCAGAAGGTTTTCTTTATTAGCCTTAGCCTTTGCTTGCCTTTGGCTTGGAAATGGCTGCTACCTTCGCTTTTTATGTATGACAGCACGGCAGAGGCGAGTGGGTTCCTGATCTGTTGAATCGGGGTTGATCCATGGAAGCAGATGGAACAATGCAGTATCGGACAAGGAAGTTCAGATGGTACAGATCATCGCGAGGGGGAGGCTATGCAATGTGTGTCACCTTTTATGCATGGCGAGCGAGGTGCAGGTGTTTTTAAAGTGGGCGTACACATCTTGTGCTTGTATTTCTTTCTACACGCAGCGATGCCTGTTAAAAAGATTTCTAAGGATCTCAGCATGAGAATAAAGGAGATGTACACGAGGAGGACAACGAATTGCAGATATTCAAGCTGGCTAAGTACTTCTGGCCCGTTTTGTACCGGCAGCAACTGTGAGCTATCATTGCCCACGGTAAGACCAAAAAAGTCAGAGGACACCAACGGTAACTGCCGTGTAAGTACTGTACTACTGTATACTGTAAAGTAATATTGTCACTCAATTCATTATACTCAAGCACTGACAACCCCCATTCAGTACACATACACAGTTTACTCACATTATGACACACACATAAAGTACCATTAATATTATATCTGTTATTATATGTTAATAGTATATATCTGTTATAATGGATACTATACAGTACAATATTGTTATGCGCTGTATATTTATATAAATCTATTCTATAGTATCTATCTATTTATTGTTATCGCTGTATATTTATATAACTCTATTCTACAGTATCTATTCTTATTATATTGTTATCGCTGGTATATTTTATATAAACTCTATCTATACAGTATCTATCTATTATTATTGTTATCGCTGTATATTTATATAACTCTATTCTATACGGTATCTACTATTATTATTGTTATCGCCTGTATATTATATAACTCATTCTATACAGTATCTATCATATTATTTTGTTATCGCTGTATATTTATTACTCTATTCTATACAGTACTATCTATTATTGTTATCGCTGTATATTTATATAACTCTATTCTATACAGTATCTATCTATTATTATTGTTACGCTGTGTTATTTATACTGATATACTATTATATTAAAGGAATATATATATTTGGCCATACTGTAGGCTGAGCATAAATTATGTACTGTTACTGTACCTGACACTTGTGGCCTACCTGTAACGTTATGTGTTTTTCCTTTAAACTGTAGGGAGACAACTGTTCTGGTTGACTGAATAAGTGATGAAGAGATGATGAGAAGAGTGCCTTAAGGGTCAAAGACAACTCTGCAGAAAAATACACAATCTAACAATCTTAAAGAGACCACGCATTAAGAAGATGAGACGCAGAATTGGATGGAAATATGGACATGTGAGGTTAGTACTGGGGACAGTACAGGAGGTGAAAAGTGTGGTGTTAATAAACTGTAACTGTACCAAAAATTATTCCATTGTCATTACAGAGCGAACTACCCTATGATAAGTGATGTCAACAAGATAAAGAGAGTGGTCCAGGCACAAGGCATGGATCAAACAGTGGCGAAATTTAGGATTGCATCTTTACTGACGAGTCAACTGTATCTCTGGATAGATTTGCCACCTTGCATTCCACAAAAAAGGGACGCATATCTATGAAAGCGCGTCCAAAACACCAGTGGAAGATGCACTGTTGTGGCGTGCCATCTCTAGGCGTGGGACCAGGATGATCGTCATCTTTGGATGGTACAGTATAATAATGCACAAAGTCACATGCTGAGCCTTAGCACTATACGTACTATGTTAGTGTGCATTTTTTGAGCACTTTTCTTTTCTTGTTACAGGATCATGAATATAAAGCTTTTTTCAAGAGGAAAATAGTGCCTGAGATTGTGGAATACATCACACGTTAATCCCAGATGGTCGTCACGTTTCAAATTCGTGAAGGGTTATCACAAGTGTGCATGCGTTACCGTAAAACAAAAGCTCAATGGGTGTTGGGGGGGGGGGGTGTTTTGGGGGGGGGTGTATGGATGAGTATCAAGGATTAGATAATGGAAGCCAAGCATTTGCAAATGAATGGTTGCCGAGAGGTGTAGATAAGAATTTGAAATCCTTGAGCCTTGTGTGACTTGAACTTCCACACGAATGTGAGTTAACAGTATGCACATTAATCATCAACTAGGTCCCTTCCCAAGGAATACAGCAGGCACAGAGATGTGACACCAGACTCGGCTCGGGACGATTTTAAAAGCCAAAGCCAAGAATTTGCAAATGAATGGTTTGCAAGAGTTGTGGTGTCGATAAGAAGTTGAAAATCTTGAGCCTTGTGTGTGTTCTGCGGGGGGAGGGGGGTAAAGCTGCATGAAGGATCAGCTATACTGTAGTTCAAAGACATATTTCCAACAGGTCATCATAATGTTTTGATCCCACACCCCAAATCAATAAAAATCACATAAAGAATGTGAATGGCCAGTGTCGCATTAAAAGCTACAGTACTGATAGAATATCGGAATAACAAGAATTTGTATTGCAGGACACATGTCTGGAAACGAAACAAAAACAACAAAAAAAATATATATTTTTCCAGACTTGAACTTCCGCAATGAATGTGAAGTTTATAAACGCATGCGCATTAATCATCAACTAGGTCCCTTCCCAAGAGGATTACACACAGGCGCTAAAATGTGACACCAGGCTGTGTGTTCTCACGCAGGAACGTGATGACAGGTTCGGGATGATTGAAGCCAGAAAGCCATTGGCTTTCAGAAAGCCATCTGGCTGGGAAAGGTGTGTACTGTACTAGATAAGAAGTTGAAATAGTACTTTAGCCTTGTGTTTGTGGGGGGCGAGAGGGGGGAGAGCGCCGTATGTGCCGAAATGTGATATGTAACACGCCTCTGCGTTTCAACAATGTTCAAATGAGACAAACAGTACTGTACGGTACACGCATAATTTAAAAAGAGTATGAAAACAAGTAAAAGTAATGATTACAAATACTGTAATACCGTACATACAGTACTGTATAGAAATGTGATAATTTATATTCGAAGAAGACGCAACGCTATTATTTGGTAATACTGTATACTGTAAATCTTCCATTTTACAAATACTGCGCGCACAAAACAGATAATGCATTAGACATGCATTAGACTTATTAAACTTTTAAGACAACAGCTCACGAATGCCACCTGTGTTTTTAGACGGTATTGCAGTATAGCTGACAGCGCAAAATATACGAGCGCTAACCATACCGGAAAGCGCTCTGGAAAAAAAGAAATATACTGCATCTGGCCGCGGTTATCAGAGTGCCGCGGATCCGGCCGCATTAGGATAAAGGCGGCGCGCAGCTGTATGTTCATTCTGTAAATAAATACAATTTATTTTATCTCTTGCTTTGCTCTATCAAAGAATCTGGGGTATTTTGGTGTTTAAAAAAGCATTGTTCCTGTGACAAGCATCACCCAAGAAAAGCGCCAGAAATCAATTACATCAGGACATCACCAATAGGCTATATCAACTAGAACAATAACACAAGAGTAACTCTAGGTAAAACACTATATAAAACACTCCCAACGGTCAGAAATGAGTTGAAACGGATTCAGATAGAGGAGACAGAAAGGGCCCTAAAATTGACTAAACAGCTGTTTTTCGACAAAGGGAATAAGGCGGATCGTCTGTTGCAAGCAAACTAGGAGATTAAGTCAAGATCTCAGATCAGTGCGATCAAAAAAAAAGAGTGATGTCATATACAATGCCCTAAAAAGCTGGAGAATCCACAAGTTCTATTCTAAACAATATAACATCATAAAGGAAACATCAACCCCAGCTGCTTACTCTCTAAGATTGACAGCTATCTGGATAATTATAATTACCCAAGAAACAGAACTAAAAGGACTTAATGCAAAAATGACTAATTTAGAATTAATGGAAGTAATGAAAGAACTGAAAACAAACAAACGGGATCACAAATTTGTACTGTAAAATAATGATAAAAACTCTGTCTCCATATTTTTTGGATTATATATTATATATATAATCAGTGTTTTAAAAAAAAGAGATGGATAAGGGTTGCGTCTCACTATGGGGCCTATGCAGTAAACGGCGATAATGGCCATTGCCAGACGTTCGAACATCACCTGTTTTTGGCGGATTCCCCTCACAGTATGCAGGAAGGTGCGCATATCTGTGAGAGGAATCCGGCGGAGAGATGCAAGCCCTGGCGAGAAGGGCTCTGCGTCGAGATCTGTCTGCAGAGAGCGAGATCCGCCTCTCTTTGCACAAATCTCGGCGGTAATAAAATGTTTATTTAAAAATGTATTATTGTAGATGTACAGGGGGTCTCCATAGAGAACCGCGTTGGTTTTATGTCCGGGGACCCCCTGCTTCCCGAGATACAGGCCCCGTTATGAGGTGCCGGTATCTCCTATGCATGGGATAGCCCGATCGTGTGGCGGGACATTTCCATTCATAGGAGATACCGGCACCATAACCGGGACTGTATATCGGGAAGCAGGGGGTCCCCGGACATAAAACAACCACACGGTTCATCTCGGAGACCCCATGCATACTATTAATACAAATACATTAATGTGCTTCATTACCTAGCGGCTATCGCTAAGCCAATGAAGGGGTAAGTCACAGTAGCATGTTTTGGGGACAATTGCCCAATAAACATTGCAATACACAGCACACCACCCTGTGCCCCCAACAACCCCTATACACCACTTATACATTACATTATTATTTTTTTAGGCACAGGAATGGTAGTATAGGCCGGCAGTGGCCCTCGGGTGGTTCCCGCAGGTGTCCGGGGGTCCCCGCTTCCTGCAGTACCAATTCTGTGCCCCAAAAAATAAATTACAAATACATAAATACTTTAAAATACTTTAAGCCCCCCCGCAGCACCAAACACACATAAAGAAAGTAATGGCAAAATAACTATTATCCAGATATGGATAATAGATTATTTGTCCATTATTAAACATACAATAGCTAGCATTACTGTATGAAATAAAGACAGGTTACTTACCTCATCAATATGAAGCCCTACGCAAGAAAAGTCTGTTGCCACAAAAATATAATGCAAGTTATTTTGTGTGTCAATAATCCCTTAATCACATTTACGGTTAATAAGCGAAAACGTTATTAATGGGTTAAGCCACCCTGCAGCCTGAGAAGAATACTTTGTATTCGAAACGCGTCGCGAAGGGTTGTGCTGGCTTGTTTCCCATACAGCCAGTCTTCACACAAGTGTTTTTCCACAAATCACGATCTAAGACTGAAAACGGGCAGGCATCTTCGGGACTACTATTGGGGGCCTTATCCGCGCGCATGCGCGTCACGCAGGCCATCACGCTGACAACCGTTGTGGAGCTGAAAACGCAGCATAGCCAGAGACACAGTCCCAGCGCGCGGTGGCTTGTTTGCAGAGACGGAATCATCCCCCTTCATCCCTACTTTGCCTCACCATAGAAGTCACGATCGTTGATCAGGATCAATAAAGTTTTTATCCATGTAGTGTATTACTAATTTTAATTGTCTATAATACACTGTATATCTCAATCTTGGTGCGCTTTTGTGTTTTTCTTTTTCTATAGTGAATAATAAATATATATATAATATATATATATATCATATATATATATATATATATATAAGTTATATATGATATATATATATATATATTACACATATATATATATATATTTATATATATATACAGTGTTCGACAAACCTATACATTTGCTCGCCCCGGGCGAGTGGATTTAACCCCCGGCGAGTTAAAATTGGCCCAAGCAGCACATGTTTTGTACTAGTGGCGAGTAGATTTTTTTGTGTGCGAGTAGATTTTTTGGTGATTTGTCAACCACTGTATATATATATAGATTATATAATATATTATTATAGATATAATATATTATATATATATATTAATTATATATATAATATACATACACAGTGGTCGACAAATACCAAAAAATCTACTCGCCGAAAAAAAATCTACTCGCCACTTTTTTTGGATACATCTACAGTATTAATAAGTCATCCCTTTTTAAGTTTTCCACTTTTTGTATTGCTGACTGAACTATTTGTTTATTATAATCTGTCTCATAAAACCTTTCTCAAGGAATTTAGTTTGAATTTTAAAATTTGCATCATCGGTACAGTTTCTTTTCATTCTTCTAAATTGCCCATATGGCACATTTCTAAGCCAATTTGGGTGATGGCAACTTGTTTGTAATATAAGAAAAAGAAAAACACAAAAGCGCACCAAGATTGAGATATACAGTGTATTATAGACAATTAAAATTAGTAATATACACTTACATGGATAAAAACTTTATTGATCCTGATCACGATCGTGACTTCTATGGTGAGGCAACAGTAGGGATGAAGGGGGATGATTTCCGTCTCTGCAAACAAGCCCCGCGCGCTGGGACTGTGTCTCTGGCTATGCTGCGTTTTCAGCTCCACACGGTTGTCAGCGTGATGGCCTGCGTGACGCGCATGCGCGGCGGATAAGGCCCCCAATAGTAGTCCCGAAGATGCCTGCCCGTTTTCAGTCTTAGATCGTGATTTGTGGAAAAAAGCACTTGTGTGAAGACTGGCTGTATGGGAAACAAGCCAGCAACACCCTTCGCGACGCGTTTCGAATACAAAAGTATTCTTCCTCAGGCTGCAGGGTGGCTTAACCCATTAATAACGTTTGCGCTTATTAACCGTAAATGTGATTAAGGGATTAATTGACACAAGAATATACTTGCAATTTATTTTTGTGGCAACAGACTTTTCTTGCGTAGGGGCTTCATATTGATGAGGTAAGTAGACCTGTCTTTATTTCATACAGTAATGCTAGCTAATGTGTTTAATAATGGACAAATAATCTATTATCCATATCTGGATAATAGTTATTTTGCCCATTACTTTACTTTATGTGTGTTTGGTGCTGCGGGGGGGCTTAAAGTATTTTAAAGTATTTATGTATTTGTAATTTATTTTTTGGGGCACAGAATTGGTACTGCAGGAAAGCGGGGACCCCCGGACACCTGCGGGAACACCCGAGGGCCACTGCCGGCCTATACTACCATTCCTGTGCCTAAAAAAATAATAAATGTAATGTATATAAGTGGTGTATAGGGGTTGTTGGGGGCACAGGGGTGGGTGTGCTGTGTATTGCAATGTTTATTGGGGGCAATTGTCCCCAATAAACATGCTACTGTGACTTAACCCCTTCATTGGCTTAGCGGATAGCCGCTAAGGTAATGAAGCAGCATTAATGTATTTGTATTAATAGTATGCATGGGGTCTCCGGAGATGAACCGTGTTGGTTTTATGTCCGGGGACCCCCTGCTTCCCGATATACAGTCCCGGTTATGGGGTGCCGGTATCTCCTATGAATGGAAATGTCCCGCGCCACATGATCGGGCTATCTCCATGCATAGGAGATACCGGCACCTCATAACGGGGCCTGTATCTCGGGAAGCAGGGGGTCCCCGGACATAAAACCAACGCGGTTCATCTTAGGAGACCCCCTGTACATCTACAATATGAATACATTTTTAAAGTAAACATTTTTTATTTACCGCCGAGATTTGTGCAAAGAGAGGCGGATCTCGCTCTCTGCAGACAGATCTCGACAGCAGAGCCCTTCTCGCCAGGGCTTGCCATCTCTCCGCCGGATTCCTCTCACAGATATGCGCACCTTCCTGCATACTGTGAGGGGAATCCGCCAAAAACATGGTGAGTTCGAACGTCTGGCGAATGGCCATTATCGCCGTTTACTGCATAGGCCCCATAGTGAGACAGCAACCCTTATCCATCTCTTTTTTTTAAAACACTGATTTATATATATAATATAATAATCCAAAAAATATGGAGACAGAGTTTTTATCATTATTTTACAGTACAAATTTGTGATCCCGTTTGTTTGTTTTCAGTTCTTTCATTACTTCCATTAATTCTAAATTAGTCATTTTTGCATTAAGTCCTTTTAGGTCTGTTTCTTGGGTAAGTTATAATTATCCAGATAGCTGTCAATCTTAGAGAGTAAAGCAGCTGGGGTTGATGTTTCCTTAATGATGTTATATTGTTTAGAATAGAACTTGTGGAATTCTCCAGCTATTTTAGGGCATTGTATATGACATCACTCTTTTTTTTTGATCGCACTGATCTGAGATCTTGACTTAATCTCCTTAGTTTGCTTGCTAACAGACGATCCGCCTTATTACCTTTGTCGAAAAACAGCTGTTTAGTCAATTTTAGGGCCCTTTCTGTCTCCTCTATCTGAATCCGTTTCAACTCATTTCTGACCGTTGGGAGTGTTTTATATAGTGTTTTACTAGAGTTACTCTTGTGTTATTGTTCTAGTTGATATAGCCTATTGGTGAGTGTCTGATGTAATTGATTTCTGGCGCTTTTCTTGGGTGATGCTTGTCACAGGAGACCAATGCTTTTAACACCAAAATACCCAGATTCTTTGATAGAGCAAAGCAAGAGATAAAATAAATTGTATTTATTTACAGAATGAACATACAGCTGCGGCCGCCTTTATCCTAATGCGGCCGGATCCGCGGCACTCTGATAACCGCGGCCAGATGCAGTATATTTTCTTTTTTTCCAGAGCGCTTTCCGGTATGTTAGCGCTCGTATATTTTGCGCTGTCAGCTATACTGCAATACCGTCTAAAAACACAGGTGGGCATTCGTGAGCTGTTGTCTTAAAAGTTTAATAAGTCTAATGCATGTCTAATGCATTATGTCTGTGTGTGCGCGCAGTATTTGTAAAATGGAAGATTTACAGTATACAGTATTACAAAAATATAGCGTTGCGTCTTCTTCGAATATAAAATTATCACATTTCTATACAGTACTGTATGTACGGTATTACAGTATTTTGTAATCAGTACTTTTACTTGTTTTCATACTCTTTTTAAATTATGCGTGTACCGTACAGTACTGTTTGTCTCATTTGAACATTGTTGAAACGCAGAGGCGTGTTACAGTATCACATTTCGGCACATACGGCGCTCTCCCTCTCGCCCCCACACAAACACAAGGCTAAAGTACTATTTCAACTTCTTATCTACAGTACAGTACACCTTTCCCAGCCAGATGGCTTTCTGAAAGCCAGATGGCTTTCTGGCTTCAATCATCCCGAACCTGTCATCACGTTCCTGCGTGAGAGACACAGAGCCTGGTGTCACATTTTAGCGCCTGTGTGTAATCCTCTTTGGGAAGGGACCTAGTTGATGATTAATGCGCATGCGTTTATAACTTCACATTCATGCGGAAGTTCAAGTCTGGAAAAAATATATATATTTTTTTGTTGTTTTTGTTTCGTTTCCAGACATGTGTGCCTGCATACAAATTCTTGTTATTCTGATATTCTATCAGTACTGTAGCTTTTTAATGCGACACTGGCCATTCACATTCTTTATGTGATTTTTATTGATTTGGGGGTGTGGGGATCAAAACATTATGATGACCTGTTGGAAATATGTCTTTGAACTACAGTATAGCTGATCCTTCATGCAGCTTTACCCCCCTCCCCCCGCAGACACACACAAGGCTCAAGGATTTCAACTTCTTATCGACACCTCTTGCAAACCATTCATTTGCAAATTCTTGGCTTTGTGCTTTTAATCGTCCCGAGCCGAGTCTGGTGTCACATCTCTGTGCCTGCGTGTAATCCTCTTTGGGAAGGGACCTAGTTGATGATTAATGTGCATACGTGTATAACTTCACATTCGTGTGGAAGTTCAAGTCACACACAAGGCTCAAGGATTTCAAATTCTTATCTACACCTCTCGCAAACCATTCATTTGCAAATGCTTGGCTAATCCATTATGCTAATCCATTATGATGACTCATCCATACACCCCCCCCCCCCAACCCATTGAGGCTTTGTTTACGGTAACGCATGCACACTTGTGATAAACCCTTCACGAATTGAAACGGTGACCATCTGGGAATTAACGTGTGATGTATTCCACAATCTCAGGCACTATTTCCTCTTGGAAAAAAGCTTTATTCATGATTCCTGTAACAAGAAAAGAAAAGTGCTCAAAATAATGCACACTACAGTAGTACAGTATAGTGCTTAAGGCTACAGCATGTGACTTTGTGCATTATTATACTGTACCATCAAAGATGACGATGCATCCTGGTCCACGCCTAGAGATGGCACGCCACACATGCATCTTCACTGGGTGTTTTGGACGCGGCTTCATAGATATGCGTCCTTTTTTGTGGAATGCAAAGGTGGCAAATCTATCCAGAGATACAGTTGACTCGTCAGTAAAGATGCAATCCTGAAAAGTTTCGCCACTGTTGATCCATGCCTGTGCCTGGACCACTCTCTTTATCTTGTTGACATCACTTATCATAGGGTACGCTCTGTAATGACATGGAATAATTTTATAGGTACAGTACAGTTTATTAAACCACACTTTTCACCTCCTGTACTGTCCAGTACTAACCTCACATGTCCATATTTCCATCCAATTCTGCGTCTCATCTTCTTAATGCTGGTCTCTTTAAGATTGTTAGATTGTGATTTTTCTGCAGAGTGTCTTTGACCCTTAAGGCACTCTTCTCATCATTCTCTTCACTTATTCAGTCAACCAGAACAGTTGTCTCCCTACAGTTTAAAGGAAAAACAACAATACGTTACAGTAGGCCACAAGTGCAGGTACAGTACAGTACATAATTTATGCTCAGGCCTACAGTATGGCCAAATATATATATTCCTTTAATATAATAGTTATACAGTATAAATATACAGCGATAACAATAATAATAGATAGATACTGTATAGAATAGAGTTATATAAATATACAGCGATAGATAGATACTGTATAGAATAGAGTTTATAATATACACGATAACAATAATAATATAGATAGAATAGAGTTATATAAATATACAGCGATAACAATAATAATAGATAGATACTGTATAGAATAGAGTTATATAAATATACAGCGATAACAATATTGTACTGTATACAGGTATACAGTATAACAGATATATACAGTATATAACATATATATAACAGATATAATATTAATGGTACTTTATGTGTGTGTCATAATGTGAGTAAACTGTGTACTGAAATGGGGGGTTGTCAGTGCGTGAGTAATAATGAAGTGAGTGACAATTACTTTACAGTATACAGTAGTACAGTACTTACACGGCAGTTACCGTTGGTGTCCTCTTGACTTTTTTGGTCTTACCGTGGGCATGATAGCTCACAGTTGCTGCCGGTACAACGAGGCCAGAAGTACTTAGCCAGCGTTGAATATCTGCAATTCGTTGTCCTCTCGTGTACATCTCCTTTATTCTCATGCTGAGATCCTTAGAAATCTTTTTAACAGGCATCGCTGCGTGTAGAAAGAAATACAAGCACAAGAATGTGTACGCCCACTTTTAACACCTGCACCTCGTCGCCATGCATAAAAGGTGACACACATTGCATAGCCTCCCACTCGATGATCTGTATCTGAACTTGCCCTTGTCCAGATACTGCATTGTTCCATCTGCTTCCATGGATCAACCCCGATTCAACAGATGCAGGAACCCACTCGCCTCTGCCGTGCCTGTCATACATAAAAAGCGAAAGGTAGCAGCCATTTCCAAGCCAAGGCCAAAGCGAAAGGCTAAGGCTAATAAAGAAAACCTTCTGACGACTCCAAAGGCTACTGGTAAGGCTTTAAAGAAGCCTTATTATGTCAAAAAGAAATTCGGTGATTTACACTGAAAGCAAAACAAATGGTCACCTTCTCCATCAGCCCTCACCGCCGCTGCCACTTCTCTCCCGGAAAGCCAGAGGACACCTTCTCCATCACTCCTCGATGACACTGCCGCTTATCTCCAGGGAACCCCCATCCCATCCTCTTATGCACCCATCCACCCAGATGTCCACAGCACCCCATGCACAAGATCCAGCTCGTTAGACCGCATGCTGAATGGGTTAAGTGTCGATATCCCTGGGAACTCTATACTGGTAAAGATAGATCTTCTTTTAGAGACCATGTTAAATATGGATCAACGGATGGAGAAGATTGATCAACGGATGGAGAAGATGGATCAACGGATGGAGAAGATAGAGACTGACATAGCGGAGATACATAATTTGCTTGGAGTTCATGCCCCTGTATCTCGGATGCCGGAGCAGGAGGGTGGCATGGATGGGATGAATGGGACCTTCAACCTTCCATCCCCAAGCGCAACCCCTCCATCAGAAGAATATATTTTCATGTATGCCGTTGATGAGGATGACATGACAACCCCGTCAAGACCATGCCAGGAGGCAACACTGACAAGGCGACCAAGGCAGGAGGAAAGCATCCTCCCAGACAACCTATCCTCGCCCACCGCCACAAGCACACCCGCTCCCAGAAGAACACCTGCTCCTAGAATCCAACCTACATATGCTTGCATTGAGATGGTGCCCGACATCATCCTGCGCGAGCTGCCCCAGCCACTCAGGGAGAAGTATCGGTTTACAAGTGCTGGTATACACCAGAGACATGCCATGTTAATTTTCAAGCACCACGTGCCCTGCCCGGTGTACTGCTGGTGGACCCAATGTAAACTACAAAGGGAATCGTGACAAAAAGGCTCTTCCTGAAAATTTAAGAAAGACTATTGTGGAGGAATTGCGGCGCTATTTTTCAATTAAAAAAAAACAAACAATACAAACCGACGCCTAAAAAGTCCAAAAGTAGACTGTATAGAGTCCAATTGGATTGAAATGCAAGAAATGTGTATCCAATCTTGTACTTCCAGGGTCCACAGCAAGATGTTAAGTGGTACATGTAAAATAAGCAGAAAAAAACATCATAGTGCAAAACTGCTGGTTAATCACACAGGTACACAAAACAATACAATACAATACAAAACAATAGACAAACACAAGCAAGGCTGAAAGAATAGAAAGAGTTAATTTAATAAACATATATTTAAAATAACAATAATGAACAATGGCAGATGACTGGTCCGGTCTGAAAAAAACAGAATCCTACTCGCAAAATGTTTAAAATAAATGTGCATTGATTGGGAGGTGTTGGTAATGACTCCAATAGCGTCGGGTTGATGCAGGAACTGCTCCGAACGCTGTCACTCACTCCTGGACCAGAAATCCGTCACTGGGGGTGGGTCTTGGAAAAAAACGCCTCTTCCTTTGTGGCGCCTAAAAAGTCCAAAAGTAGTCTGTATAGAGTCCAATTGGATTGAAATGCAAGAAATGTGTATCCAATCTTGTACTTCCAGGGTCCACAGCAAGATGTTACGTGGCATAAGATGTTTGAAATAAATGCGCATTGATTGGGAGGTGTTGATAATGACTCCAATAGCGTCGGGTTGATGCAGGAACTGCTCCGAACGCTGTCACTCACTCCTGGACCGGAAATCCGTCACTGGGAGTGGGTCTTGGAAAAAAACGCGTGTTATGAGACAGAAGCTTTGCAGCGCGACGCTACCCTCGCGATTGATCTGACTAGAAAGCTTCTAACAGGATACCTCTGAATCCCCCCTAACTCAGAAGACAGCAGGAAGAGGCGTTTTTTTCCAAGACCTCATCCTTACCCCGTCACTGCCCTCCATTATTTATTTCAGAATATTTTGGTTTTGGGATTTTAATATTGAATTGTGTAATTGATTTTAGATTGATTAATTGAAGGTAATTTATTTAGGTTTACTTGTTGCTTGTTTTTTATTTTATTATTGTTTGGATGGCATTGTATATTGTTTATTTTTGTTTGAACATTGATTGGCATAGTGTTACATGATGCACAGATTATTTGCATCATGTACACACTGTACAATTAAATTTTTGATTGGCATTTGTTACATATTTAATTGGCAATGTGATGTTTTGATTTTGAGATGTGCTCTTTTGATTTAGCAATGTGATGTTTTGATTTGGATTTGCTATGTGCTGTTTTGATATGTTGTGTTTTGATTTTGAGATGTGCTGCGATTGATTTTGCAATGTGATGTTTTCATTTTGGCATGTTTTGTTAATCCTTAACCATTTCTTTTTAATTGGTTAATCATGCCCATATTATATATATATTATATATGGGCATGATGAAGCC
The DNA here is from genome assembly GCA_036426205.1 of Ascaphus truei. Taxonomy (NCBI): domain Eukaryota; kingdom Metazoa; phylum Chordata; class Amphibia; order Anura; family Ascaphidae; genus Ascaphus; species Ascaphus truei. The sequence continues at coordinate 301,586 of WSYH01000055.1, forward strand.
ACTGTACAAATTAATGGGTGAAGGGTGGGGGTTGTTGCCTGGGAAGGGTGGTTAGGCCTCGTGGGTGGGTATCGGGTAGGGTGGGTTAACCCCTTAATTACTTTCGCAGTTATTAACCAATAAGGTAATTAAGGGGTATGGGGACATTAGAATGTATTTGCAATTTATTTTTGTGGCAACGGAGGACACCTGCTGTATCCTGATGTGACATCCATCATATTGATGTGGTAAGTAGAAATGCATTTATTTACTTTATTTAAGCTGGTTTATGTGTTTAATAATGGGCAAATACTCTATTACCTATATCTGGGTAATAGTTATTTTGCACTGCATATGTTTGGTGGTGGTGGCGGTGGGGGGTGGGTATTGATTTATTTAAATGTTGGACATGTTTTATTTTTTTTACGTACAGGGTTGGTACCTTAGGTCTGCAGGGACATATGGAGACCACCTGAAGACACCCGGACACCCACGGGTACCACCTGCGGACTCACGGTGGACACCTGTGGGGAAGAACCGGGGGCCCCACAGCTGTGGGGGACCTGTGGACCCGCATGGACCACCCGAGGGCCCCAGATCCCCGTTGGAACCACCCAAGGGCCCCCAGACACCTGAGGGGCTGACCCAGGGACCCCCAGACACCCACGAGTTCAACCGTGGACCCCATTATGGCCCATGGTGACATGTGGGGACACCTGGAGGCTCACAGTGCTTAGCGGGGACCACCTGGAGACTCCAATACCCTGTGGGCACCCCCCTCTAGTGCACTGCAGGGCCTGTGGACACCCGTTGGGCCCACCGGGGACTCCCGTTGGCCTGGGGTATTAATCCTGTATGTAAAATAATTAATCATATTTTTATGGGGGGAAACAGAGTGGGTGGGTTATGTATTGTTTATTAAACATGTTATTGTTTATTGTGGGGATATTCTGTGTTTTGTTTTTATTGGAAATAGTGGGGGTGGGGGAAGGGGGTATTGTTCCCAAGGAAGGATGGTTAGGCCTCCTGGGTGGGTGGTGGGGAAGGGTGGTTAGGCCTCCCGAGTGAGTGGTGGGGGAGGGTGGGTTTATTGGGAACCCTTCCAGCAGGTAGCTATGGATATAGTTGGACCCATCATGATCCCCAGCTGGACGAGCAAGCGTTACATCCTCACAGTGGTGGACTTTGCCACCTGGTACTCTGAGGCGGTAGTGCTTGCCACCATCGATACTAGGGCAGTAGAAAAAGCACTGCTAGTTATATTCACTGGAGTAGGTTTCCCTAGCGAGATCCTAACCGATCAAGGGTCACAATTCATGAGTGAATTGTTACAGTGTCTCTGGGATGCATGCAGGGTGAAGCACCAGTGCAAGAACCCTTATCACCCCCAAACCAATGAACTATGTGAGAGGTTCAATGGTACCCTGGACCAGATGCTTTGTGCATTTATAGAGGCGGATGGGAAAGACTGGAAGATTCACCTGCAGCACGAGAGATACCGCAAGAATCTATCGGCTTTTGTCCCTTCGAGCTGCTATATAGTCGCAGGGTATGGGAACCTCTGGACCTTTTCCGTGAGGGATGGGAAAGGGAGACTACCAATACTGATACTTCTGTGCTTCAGTATGTGGTAGATCTCAGAGACTGGCTAGAGATGCACAGGACAACCTTAGGGATGCTCAGACCAAGCAAAAAGCTTGGTATGATCAGAAAGCCCATAGCAGAGCATTCATCCCATGTCAGCAAATACTTGTTCTGAAGCCCACTCAGGAGAACAAATTAATGGCTGCCTGGTCGGGACCGTACACGGTTCTCAGGAAGATGAATGAGTGCAACTATGTTGTACAGTTAGATGGTGAGACAGGAAGAACTAGGACCTATCATATTAATATGCTCAAAGAGTACCATTCACAGAGTGTGGCATCAGTGCTGGCTATGTGTCCATCAATGGGGGATCCAGTGAGCAGTGCTATGCCTGACCTCTTAGGGGAGGCTAGGCAGGATGGCAATGTGGCACAGGTTCAGATAGGGTCCCAGTTAAGTAGGCAGCAGAAAGCAGAAGTCAGGGCTATGTTAGAGCAGTATAGAGTTCTGTTCTCGGACAAGCCAGGCAGAACGCATATCACAGATCACCCCGTGCTCACAGGTGATCTGCAACTTTTGCATAAGCATGCTTACAGAGTATCAACAGAGGTGAAGGGCAGTATAGAGATGAGGTAGAAGAGATGCTGGCCCTAGGGGTAATTGTACTGTCCCAGAGCTCTTGGGCTTGTCCGGTAGTCTTAGTACCTAAGAAGGATGGGACCACCCGCTTCTGTGTGGACTACCGGCAGCTCAATGCAGGTATGGTGTCAGATGCTTATCCCATGCCCTGCATGGATGAGCTATTAGATGAGCTCGCGGGGGCAAAGTATCTGATGACCATGGATCTAGGTAAAGGGTACTGGCAAATCCCCATGACCCAGGAGGCTAGGGAGAAGTCGGCATTCATTACTCTGAGTGGCCTCTATGAATTCTTAGTGATGCCAATCCTAATGAAGAATGCCCCGGCTACCTTCCAATGCCTGGTCAATAGGTTGCTGTAAGGGATGCAAAGTTTTGCAAGGCATACCTGAATGACATTGCTGTGTTTAGTAATTCATGGGATTCACATCTACTGTATGTAGTAGTGGTAGCCAGAATTAGGGAAGCAGGGCTAACATTTAAACCCACCAAGTGCTTAGTCGGTATGGCAGAAGTATTGTACCTAGGGCACAGGGTGGGCAGAGGGAATCTTAAACCTGAGCCAGCTAAAGTTGAGGCAATTGTGCAGTGGCCCGTTCCCAAGACTAAGAAGCAGGTTATGGCTTTCTTAGGCACCGCTGGCTACTATAAGAAGGTTGTCCCACAGTACAGCGCCATGGCTAATCACTTGACAGACGACACAGAAGCGACTCTCAGTTCTGGTTGTCTGGTCTCTTGCCTGTGAAGTCGCATTCCAGGCATTAAAGACCGCACTGGCCAGTGCTCCTATCCTAGCTGCACCGGACTACTCACAAATGGTTTTGGTGCAGACTGATGTCTCGGACTGTGGCATCAATGCTGTGCTCAGCCTAGTGGGGAAGGAGGGAGGAGAGCATCCTGTTATGTTCCTGAGCAGGAATCTGCTGCCCAGGGAAGTGGCTTATACCACCATTGAAAAAGAGTGCTTGGCGTTCCTATGGGCACTGCGTAAAGAACAGCCCTATCTATACTGTCGCCCGTTCACCGTGATCACAGATCACAATTCCCTAAGTTGGCTACAACGGGCGTCTGGTGAAAATGTCAAACTGCTGCGCTGGAGTCTTGCCCTGCAAGAATTTGACTTACCATCCAGCACAAGAAGGGCACCGAGCATGGCAATGCGGATGGACTATCCCACCAGGACAGCCAAGTGAGCCTGTAACCTCAAGTGGTGTCCGGACCGTCATACCGCTGGATGAGGCGGTTGTAACAGCGCCTACACTTTGAGATGGGGAGGTGTGACGGTGAGAGGGTACCCAGGCCAATAATAAAGGTATTATGCCTGGCTAGGTGCCCCTGAGCCCTATTGGGGAGTTTGAAGTGTCAGCTCTGCAACCCAGTTGTACAGCATGTACACTGTATTTTAATAAAGATGTATGTGTGTGTTTTACTGTTCCAGGAGTGCTAACCAGCGGAGATGCACAGGGCTTGAGTTTCAGGGATGGTTTTATGGTAAAATGTTGTCAGGGTGTGTTTGGATAGAAGGGGGCCAGACTTGCTGGTTACCACAAAACATGTACTCATGAATCTTACCAGATTCCTGGGGACATAAAGACACAGACCGCTGGATAAAATCCTCCCTAGGAAGCAGTTTCCAACTTATTGCCAGATCTCCCTGCTTCAGCACAGACCAGTCAAATAAACAGTGATATGCTGCACACCATAAGCCATGTAAACATAACAGTATTACCGGTGCTGGTTCAAAAGGGATACCTGTCACAATCATCCATGGTAAATGCTCTCTTTCTAAGGCCTGCGTAACCACTTTACGCTTGTGTCCTCTTGAAATAAATCTTTCTTTTATATCTATTAATGTGTTCTCAAGCTGTTTTGGTCGATCAATAATCCTACTCGCTCTTATCTTCTGTGAGAAGGGGAGCATTTGTTTGAGGGAGTAAGGGTGGAAGCTGGTGCCATGTAAAGTGGAGTTTTTATCGGTTGGATTCTGATACAAATCTGTATGTATGGTATGACCATAATAGCTGATGAGCACATCCAGAAAAGATATTTCTGTTTTGCTCCAATATTTTGTAAGATTTACTGGTATAGGTAATAATTCTAAATATTCAAAGAACTCCACCAGCTCCAACTCTGTCCCCTCCCAAATAAAGAACAAGTCATCTACTCTATATAGCGTCCATAGTATAACATTTTAGTATAATATGTAGTGTTAATGTTCGTTTCCTCAAAGTCCGCCATATAGAGATTAGCATATGAAGGTGCCACATTGCAGTCCCAGTTATTTGCAAATATCCAAAAGAACCGTCTGTCCACTCAAGGTTGACCCCACAGCTAGTAGCCAAATAAGATATAAGTGCGGAGCAGGAAAAAAGACCTTTTGAAGATGCGGGGTAAGGGCCACTTGCAGACCCACTTCCCATGTGGGACCAGCGGCCGCAATTGCAGCAGCCCATGGATGGAGCTCACACAGCTCACGAGAGTCCGTCCCCTCTGTGTCTCCTGGTCTTGTGATACCTGAAAGGGTAATGACGCACTTTCTGCGCGACCACGATCCAGAAGTAACAAAGAAAAAATGATCGATAAATTAAGGTCTGTACAAACTCAAGACAGAGAGTTATTGCTGGTGACAATGGATGTCACCAGCCTTTATACCATTATTCACCATGAAGAGGGACTTAATGTTGTTAATAAAAAAGCTTGAAACCACACACACTGAGAGACCACCAGTAGACTTCATGATGCTGCTACTGTATTTTATTCTGCACAAAAATTATTTTCGTTTTGAAACAAATTACTATTTGCAAATAACTGGGGGAAAAAAAAGAAAGAAAAAATGATCGATATCAGCACTGCTCCTAGGGATGACAGACTCACCAGGTAGGTAATAAAATCAATTTATTAAATCTACATAAAACAGATACTAGAACATAACAAAAAAGACCTCCTCCCACATGTTTCGGGCGAGTTCGCCCTTTCTCAAGGAGTATGACAAGACATGAAGGGAGGGTGTTATTTATAACTCCAAAACAAAAAACAAAAATAGGAGCGCATGAAAATGAAACCAGAAGAAACCAGAATTAATACATATATTTTTATCATGAAAAATCATTCATCATACAAAAAATACACATAATACAGTAATATAATAATAACCTTGTCTGAATTGACACAAATAAATTATGCACGAGCCCTAGCCACACAGGAATAATGGATGTAAACACCCAAATACACAACCCTAGATTGTGACAGGGAAGGAGAGGTGCTAGGAATGCAAGATGTTATAGAAAAAACAGACCTTAGGCACTAGAATTCCCCTTTGTTCTCCTCGTGGCAAATAGGGCTCCAACAGCAACACAAACTGATCGTCGTCACGGACGTGCGTCGCTGCGTTATGACATCACCAACATGTTTCGTGTCACATGACACTTCATCAGGGCTTGGCCATAGACACTCAGAGAGGCACTAATATTCCTCCCCTGGTTCCTATATTAACCAATTAGGAACCATGTCTTATTTCAGGCTATCAAACCATCCAATCAACTGCTCACATGCTAATTGACAAATTGTATTGTATTGTATGTCTTTATTTATATAGCGCCATTAATGTACATAGCGCTTCACAGTAGTAATACATGTGGTAATCGAATAAATAACAGATAATATAAATAACAGATCATGGGAATAAGTGCTTTAGACAAACATAACATTAAGGAAGAGGAGTCCCTGCCCCGAGGAGCTTACAATCTAATTGGTAGGTAGGGAGAACGTACAGAGACAGGAGGAGGGAGTTCTGGTAAGTGCGTCTGCAGGGGGCCAAGCTTTATGTATCATGTGTTCAGAATGTTCACAGTGCTATTCGTATGCTTCTTTAAGCAAGTGTGTCTTAAGGTGGGTCTTAAAGGTGGATAGAGAGGGTGCTAGTCGGGTACTGTGGGGAAGGGCATTCCAGAGGTGTGGGGCAGTCAGTGAAAAAGGTTTAAGGCGGGAGAGGGCTTTAGATAAAAAGGGGGTAGAAAGAAGACATCCTTGAGCAGAACGCAAGAGTCAGGGTGGTGCATAGCGAGAAATTAGGGCTGAGATGTAAGGAGGGGCAGAAGAGTGTAAAGCTTTAAAAGTGAGGAGAAGAATGGAGTGTGAGATGCGGGATTTGATTGGAAGCCAGGAGAGGGATTTCAGGAGGGGAGATGCTGAGACAGATCTAGGAAAGAGTAGAGTGATTCTGGCAGCAGCATTTAGGATAGATTGTAGGGGAGACAGGTGAGAGGCAGGAAGGCCGGACAGCAGGATGTTACAGTAATCAAGACGAGAGAGAATGAGGGCCAAAGTCAGAGTTTTAGCAGTCGAGCAACAGAGGAAAAGGCGTATCTTTGTTATATTGCGTAGGAAAAAGCGACAAGTTTTAGAAATGTTTTGAATGTGAGGGGCAAATGTGAGAGAGGAGTCGAGTGTGACCCCTAGGCAGCGTGCTTGGGCTACTGGGTGGATGATCGTAGTTCCAACAGTAATGTGGAAGGAGGTAGTAGGGCCAGGTTTGGGAGGAAGTATGAGGAGCTCTGTTTTAGCCATGTTGAGTTTAAGGCGACGGAGGGCCATCCAGGATGATATATCAGAGAGACATTCAGAAACTTTGGTCTGTATAGCAGGTGTAAGGTCAGGTGTTGAAAAGTATATTTGTGTGTCGTCAGCATAGAGGTGATATTTAAACCCAAAAGATGTTATTAGGTCACCTAGAGAGAGTGTGTACAGAGAAAAGAGAAGAGGTCCCAGGACAGAGCCCTGGGGTACCCCCACAGAGAGATAAATAGAGGAGGAGGTGTTAGCAGAAGAGACACTGAAAGTACGATGGGAGAGGTAGGATAAGATCCAGGATAGAGCTTTGTTCCGAATACCAAGAGTATGGAGAATGTGAAGGAGAAGAGGGTGGTCCACGGTGTCAAATGCTGCAGAGAGGTCGAGAAATATGAGCAGAGTGTAATGACCTCTGTCTTTAGCAGCATGGAGGTCGTCAGTTATTTTAGTGAGGGCTGTTTCCATGGAGTGAGCAGTGCGGAAGCCAGATTGTACAGGGTCTAGGAGAGAATAGGTGTTGAGAAAATGGAGCAAGCGAGAGAATACAAGACGTTCTGTTACGCCGGTGCTGCCCGCAGACCAGACCCGTTCCTTTCACTGAGGTGAGGAACGTATAGAAGCACGCACCCGCAGCAAAGGGAGCGTGTCCGGAGTGTGGTGATTTTGGCGTTGCCAGGCCAGGTGTATTTAGCTAGCAATACTTGCCGGTACCGGTGTAGAAATGCCGTTGTCGTTGCCATTAGCCAAAGTCTGGGATTGGAGAATTCCGGAAGGTCGTTTGTCCAAGCAGGGGTCTAGAGCCAGAGAGAGACGTCCGCCAAGCCAAATCGTAACCTGAGAGAATGAGAGAGAAAACGCCAGAGTAGTAATCCAAGTGAAAACTATGTCGAGCAATGAGTAAGAGGAAGAACTGGCATTATAAAGTGTGACTGGCCAATCAGAGGTGGGGGCAGGCCTGGAGGACTGCGTGGAGCTATCCTGGATAGGTCCCCTTGATTGGCAGGCAGGTGAGGACTCTTGTCTTGGTCATGCAGTGCTCTTAGTGTGCTGGAGACGGGTCTTCACTGCAAGAGCAGTGAATAAATTAACCTCACCCGGCGCGCGCTGTTCAGGCGCGCGGCTGGAGAACACGGCGGCCGCATGCGGGACTGCAGACCCCGCGGGCATCCGAGGACGCAGAGCACGGCGGGGAACCCCCAGAACCGCTGAAGGTGAGTGACGCCAGCGAGAGGCGCGCGCCACGGTAGCGGGAGTAACCGCAGGAGAAGGGAGACCAGGGCGCGGATGCCGCGATCCCTGAATCCTCACAGTACCCCCCCTTCAGGATCGGCCTCAGGACGATCCATCCATGGTTTTGATGGAAACTTCTTACGAAAGCGTTTGAGGAGTCCTGGAGCATGAATATCTTTCAGGGGTACCCATGACCTCTCTTCGGGTCCAAAACCTCTCCAGTGGACCAAGAAGTGGACTTTACCTCTTGAAAGACGGGAATCCAGTAGAGCCTGTATTTCATACTCTTCGTTACCCTGTACCATCACAGGATCTGGTTTAGAAGTGTGATCCGGAAAGAGGCTACTGGAGATAAAAGGTTTGAGAAGTGAGGTGTGAAAGACATTCGGAATTCTCATGCTTTGAGGAAGTTGGAGTCGAAAAGAAACCGGATTAACCTGCTCCAAAATGGAAAAGGGACCCAGGAACCTAGGAGCCAATTTGAGGGAAGGCGTTTTGAGACGGATGTTCTTGGATGATAGCCAAACCTTGTCCCCGGGTTTGTATTCGGGTGCCGGACGACGGTGACGATCAGCCTGATTTTTAGATGTCAAGGATGCCTTTTGTAATGCAGATTGTATTCTGGACAAAGAGTCTTGTAGGAGAGCAATATGTTCGTCCACGGCTGGTACCCCAGAGGATTCTTTAGTAATAGGTAGGCGAGCCGGATGGAATCCGTAGTTGATAAAGAAGGGGGTCTCGTGAGTGGACTCATTCCTGGAAGAATTGAATGCGTACTCAGCCCAGGTAAGTAATTCTGCCCAGTCATCCTGAGAATTAGAGACGAAGCACCTTAAGTATTTCTCGAGGGATTGATTAACTCTCTCGGTCTGTCCGTTGGATTGAGGGTGATATCCAGAAGAAAAGGAAGACGAGATACCTAGTCTCTTGGTGAAATTTCTCCAGAACTTGGAGACGAACTGGGAACCCCGATCGGACACGATGGATGTGGGAATCCCATGGATCCGGAAAATCTCTTTGGCAAAAATATCCGCAAGGGCGGGTGAGGAGGGTAATCCTTTGAGAGGGATAAAGTGTGCCATCTTGGAAAACCGATCCACTACCACAAGAATGGTATTCATGCCATTCGACCTAGGCAACTCCACAATAAAATCCATCGAAATGTGGGACCAGGGACGCTCCGGAATAGGTAAAGGTAAGAGAAGACCCTGAGGTTTCTGACGAGGAATCTTGTTACGCGCACATACCGGACAGGACCGTGTAAATTCCAGAATGGTTTTAACCATATTGGGCCACCAAAAGGTACGACGGATGAGGTCCAAGGTTTTCTTGAATCCAGGATGCCCTGCCGAACGGACGGCGTGTCCCCAGTCCAGTATTTCAGGGATAAATTTGGGTTCCACATACAAAGAGTCTTTAGGAACCACAAGACCGGACGGGAGGTTCTCTTGAGGCTTGATGATCCTCTCCAGATTCTTGAATGCCACAGCTGCTAAGATTCTTTGTTTAGGGAGGATGGACTCAGTGGTTTTCTCTGATCTCTCTTCAGAGAAAGTATTGCCGGGAGAGAGCATCCGCCTTGACGTTCTTAGTGCCGGGAATGTATGAGAGAACAAAATTGAATCTAGAGAAAAATAACGACCAGCGAGCTTGGCGAGGACCTAAGCGACGGGCATTCTCAATGTACAATAAGTTCTTATGGTCGGTAAGGATGGTGAATGGCTCTTTTGACCCCTCCAGAAGATGTCTCCATTCTTGAAGAGCCATTTTGATGGCCAAAAGTTCCCTATTGCCCACGTCATAATTCCTCTCTGCCGATGAAAATCTTTTGGAGAAAAACCCGCAAGGATGAAGTTTATCCTGGGAAGAAAATTTCTGCGACAGAACCGCCCCAGCCCCACAGTCCGAAGCGTCAACCTCTAAGGTGAAGGGGAAATTCGTGTTAGGGTGTCGAAGGATGGGAGCAGAGACAAAAGTTTGTTTCAGTGTCTCGAATGTCGTGACAGCTTCTGGAGACCAAGATGAAGGGTCTGCACCTTTTTTGGTCAGTGCCGTGATAGGAGCGACAATGGTAGAAAAGTTGCGGATAAACTTCCGGTAATAATTAGAAAAACCCAAAAACCGTTGAACAGATTTGAGGGAATTGGGTTGTGGCCAATCCACGACGGCCTTTAGCTTCTCTGGGTCCATGGCCAAACCTTTGTTGGAGATGATGTATCCGAGAAAAGAAGTGGTAGACTGATGAAAAATGCATTTCTCCATTTTAGCAAACAACCGGTTCTCGCGGAGGCGTGAAAGCACAAACTTCGTATGGATGATATGATCCTGTAAGTTTTGAGAAAAAATAAGGATGTCATCCAGGTATACAATGACAAATATATTAAGAACGTCTCGAAAGATGTCATTGATGAAGTCCTGAAAAACTGCCGGTGCGTTGCATAACCCGAAGGGCATCACTAGATATTCGTAGTGTCCGCTACGGGTGTTGAAGGCAGTCTTCCATTCATCGCCCTCCCGGATGCGGATGAGGTTGTATGCCCCACAGAGATCCAGTTTAGTAAAGAGATTGGCCCCCTGAAGTCTATCAAAGAGTTCGGAGATGAGTGGGAGTGGATAACGATTCTTCACCGTGATATGGTTCAGACCCCGGTAATCAATACATGGTCTGAGAGTACCATCTTTCTTTTTGACAAAGAAGAATCCAGCCCCCGCAGGAGAATTGGAATGACGTATGAAGCCCCGCTTAAGATTCTCACGAATATATTCGTCCATAGCTTTGGTCTCGGGCAATGAGAGAGGATAAGATTTGGCTTTAGGCAAGGTATAACCAGGTACCAGATCAATCGGACAATCGTAGGAACGATGAGGAGGTAGAAGTTCAGACTGAGCCTTGCTGAAAACGTCCAAGAATTCGGCGTATGGAGAAGGTAACTCCCTCAGAGAACTTGATGTACACTGGCGACACACTTTATTCGAGCTCGGCTAGTCCCACGAATTCGGGTATACCCGGGTGTATTGAGGTTTGTGACTGTTTTCTGCCCGAGTGCATTGGGTTATTTTCCAGGCAGGGATTGAAGCATTTTATTCCTGCTGGCTGCAATACTGCACAGTATATATATATATACTGCATTACAATTCATGAATTTATGCCATCTGGTAGACACGCGAAGCATTGCAGCCTATTAAATCCTAATCATTATCATTTAACAGATCAGCCACCCGTCAGCCAGGCATGAACCCAGGCTGGGAAGGCAAACGCAACGGGGCTTGTCAGAGGTGAGGAGCGGCGCATTCCAGGTATCTGCCAGGTACATACTGGGTATTTGCTTGAATAAAGTGTGTCGGTGCAGTATTGGCTAATAGAATGGATGGTTGCTTGATAGAGGAAAAAGGTTTCTCTGACCTTGACCTCCAGTTAATAGGGTTAGGAGAAACCCAATCGATGAGTGGATTATGCTTCTGTAACCAGGGCAAGCCAAGCGTGATATGTGTTCCTGGGGCATGAATAACATCAAAACCCAGAGTCTCTTTGTGAGAATGAGTAGAAAGGGTGATAGGTCCTGTCTCTAAGGAGATATAAGCCGGGGTGAGAGGTCGATTATCAATCCCGACCAAGGCAACGGGAGAGTCCTTCCTGGAAAGCGGAATTTGATTTTGCTCAGAAAAGGTTTGATCTATGAAATTCCCTCCTGCGCCGGAATCGATAAATGCAGCAGTGGAGGTGCGGAAAGTCGGTCCTGAAAGGGAGACGGGAAAATTCAATCTTTTGGGAAACTCCCTTCTGGGAGGGGGACAAGGAGATTCAGTACCCAGAGAGCGCCCCTTCGTACTCACTGGGCTTAGTCGTTTCCCGGAGATGGAGGATGGTTACGGGTACGCTGCTCAGAAGCTCCGCAATGATGGCACGATTCCCCAGTAGAGCGAAGTTGTCGTGACGGTACCCGAGGTTGCTGAACTCCAAGTTGCATCAGCTCTGGAGCCTCCAGCGCCGGTAACGGGGATACGATGGGTCTCTGGTTAGTAGAGAACCTGGAAAAGGAAGCACGGAAAGGCGTAGCCCGGGGAAGCTGACGCTGAGCGCGGATTACCTGAAGGCGCTGATCCATACGAGTAGCCAGGGTGATGAGATCCTCCAGTAACTCTGGCCTGGTGTGGGAAGCAAGTTCATCCTTCAGAGACTCCGATAGACCTTTCCAGAAGACGGCGACTAAAGCCTCCTGACCCCAATAAGTCTCAGCTGCTACAGTTCTGAATTCCAAGGCGTATTGACCCACAGGCCGACGTCCCTGTGTAAGCTCTAGCAGGGTATCAGAAGCAGTCTCTTGACGTGTGGGGATATCAAAAACCTGTCGAAAGTCCCGTCTGAAGGCCGCGTAATCGCGGGTAATATCAGGGCGTAGTTCCCAGATCGGAGAGGCCCATGCCAGTGCATTACCTGTGAGCAGACTATATACGTAGGCTACCTTTTTCCGGCCAGTAGCATACAACTGGGGAGCCATCTCGAACTGGATCTCGCACTGGTTGAGAAAGCCACGACAGGCATGTGGATCCCCTGCGTAGGGCCTTGGAGCCGGAATCTTCGGAACTGAAAATGAAGTGGAAGATAAGTCAGGCTAGGCCGGGGGTGCAGCCGCAGTCGGAGCCTGTAAAGGGCGGTCCGATACCTGTTGGGAGAGGAGAGCCACTTGATCCGTTAAGGCCTGTATTTGTTGGTACATGGCCGTCATCATAGAGTCCACAGTCTGGTATGCGTCTTGTGGGCTCGACATAATGTTACGCCGGTGCTGCCCGCAAACCAAACCCGTTCCTTTCACTGAGGTGAGGAACGTATAGAAGCACGCACCCGCAGCAAAGGGAGCGTGTCCGGAGTGTGGTGATTTTGGCGTTGCCAGGCCAGGTGTATTTAGCTAGCAATACTTGCCGGTACCGGTGTAGAAATGCCGTTGTCGTTGCCGTTAGCCAAAGTCTGGGATTGGAGAATTCCGGAAGGTCGTTTGTCCAAGCAGGGGTCTAGAGCCAGAGAGAGACGTCCGCCAAGCCAAATCGTAACCTGAGAGAATGAGAGAGAAAACGCCAGAGTAGTAATCCAAGTGAAAACTATGTCGAGCAATGAGTAAGAGGAAGAACTGGCATTATAAAGTGTGACTGGCCAATCAGAGGTGGGGGCAGGCCTGGAGGACTGCGTGGAGCTATCCTGGATAGGTCCCCTTGATTGGCAGGCAGGTGAGGACTCTTGTCTTGGTAGGAGGTCCTCTTATTGTGCTGGAGACGGGTATTCACTGCAAGAGCAGTGAATAAATTAACCTCACCCGGCGAGCGCTGTTCAGGCGCGCGGCTGGAGAACACGGCGGCCGCATGCGGGACTGCAGACCCCGCGGGCATCCGAGGACGCAGAGCACGGCGGGGAACCCCCAGAACCGCCGAAGGTGAGTGACGCCAGCAAGAGGCGCGCGCCACGGTAGCGGGAGTAACCGCAGGAGAAGGGAGACCAGGGCGCGGATGCCGCGATCCCTGAATCCTCACACGTTCAAGGAGTTTAGAGGCAAAAGGCAGGAGGGAGACAGGTCGATAGTTAGAAAGACAGGTAGGGTCAAGCTTGCTGTTTTTGAGTAATGGTATGACTGTTGCATGTTTGAAGGAGGATGGAAAGGTTCCAGAGCAGAGGGAAGAATTAAAAATGTGTGTGAGCGTAGGGATTATAGTAGGAGCAAGAGGTTTTAGGAGATGGGAGGGAATGGGGTCAAGAGGGCAAGTGGTAGTGGGAGAAGTGGCGATCAACAGCGACACATCCTCCTCTGAGACAGTGGAAAAAGAGTCAAGGAAGGCAGGAGGAGAGTTAGGAAGGGTGTAGGATGGGAAGAAGAAACAGAGGGGATGTTCTGACGTATGGATTCCACCTTTTCCTTAAAATAGTCAGCAAAGTCCTGAGCGGAGATGGAGGAAGGAGAGGCAGCTGAGGGTGGTTTGAGTAGAGTATCAAAGACAGAGAACAGTCGGCGTGGGTTAGACTTGTGCATGTTGATTAGTGCAGAAAAGTAGGCTTGTTTAGCTTGCGAGAGGGCAGAGTTGAAACAGGATAGCATAAATTTGTAGCGAAGGAAGTCTGCGAGAGTGTGAGAATTCCTCCAGAGGCATTCAGAGGAACGCAGCATGCGTGTGTGGGAATTTAGCCAGGGTCTAGGGTTAGAAGGCGAGTGCGGCAGAGAGAAAGTGGGGCATGTAGATCAAGAGAGGAGGACAAGACAGAGTTGTAGTTCCTGACCAGGTTGTCGGGGTCTGTAGCAGAGCTGAGAGAGGAGAGGGAGGAGCGTAAAGTGGACTCAAAGTCAGGTAAGTGAATAGAGCGCAGGTTTCTGCAGAACCGGGGTGTAGATGGAGGTAGAGAAGGGGAGAAGCGAGATAGAGAAAATGAGATGAGATGATGGTCAGAGAGAGGAAAAGGGGAATGGAGAAATCGGAGAGAGAGAAGTTCTTAGTGAACACCAGGTCTAAGTAGTGGCCATCCTTGTGGGTGCTGGCTGCAGTCCACTGTTGAAGGCCAAAAGAAGAGGTTAGAGAAAGAAAGCGGGAAGCCCAAGGGAGAGAGGGGTCATCAATGTGGCAATTGAAGTCCCCAAGGAGAAGAACAGGGGAGTCTGAGGAGAGGAAGAAAGAGAGCCAGGATTCAAAGTGAGAGAGAAAGGCAGAAGGGGGATGAGTAGAGGTAGGTGGGCGATAGATGACCGCCACATGAACAGGGAGAGGAGAGAAAATCTGGACAGTGTGAGCCTCAAAGGAGGGAAAATCAAGAGAGGGAGGAATAGGAAGGGTTCGGTAACGACAGAGAGAGGAGAGCAGGAGCCCCACGCCTCCACCCCTGCCATCAGTGCGCGGAGTGTGGGAGAAGGAAAGGCCACCGTAGGAGAGGGCAGCTTCCAGAGCAGAGTCAGACTGAGTGAGCCAGGTCTCAGTTATAGCAAAGAGAAGCAGAGAGTGAGAGAGAAAGAAGTCATGCACAGAGAGGAACTTGTTAGAGAGGGAGCGAGCATTCCAAAGGGCACAAGAGAAAGGGAGAGAGGAGGGAGGGTGGCAGGGGATGGGTATGAGGTTGGAGGGGTTGACACCAGAAGGAGTAGAGGTTGCTGTTGGCAGGCGAGGACGAGAGCATGTAGGAATAAGACAGGGACCAGGATTGGGAGAGATATCCCCAGAAGCAAGGAGGAGAAGCATGGATAGAAAGAGAATGTGTGAGGAGGATTTGTAGGGGTGTGTTTTAGTGCAGGGGATATAGCTGTGTGGTGTCAGAGGACGCAGGTAAGAAAGGAGTTCATGTGAACAGACAAGTGGTGAAGGAAGGAGAGATGGAGATATATGAATGGAGTTAGAGACATACTGAGGCTGGTAAAAAGAAGTGCATAATTTGAGAAGAAGTGAAGCCACTGCAAATATAAATGGTAGAGGCAGCATCACAGCAGTAATGATGCAGTCTGGTATTGATGATTTCCTCCTTTCCAGTGTAGTTCAAATGCAGGAATCAGGGCCAGTTGGGGTGTCCACTTCTTCCTCACTTCTTTTGAACTTCCTTTTAAACTTCAGTTGTTCAGTAGTCATGCCACTTATAATGGGCCACTTGGATATGGGCTGCAGGCAGACTAGCTGTTCTGACTGATCAATATAACTAAAAGCTAACAGTAAATTATAAAAATGATAATAAATACATGACACTTACAAAATAATACCCACACAAATACATAACTTGACAGGACTTAAAATAATAAACTATAATTGATTTAAAAATAAATTTAAAATGACACATATAAATAAAAACAATTTAAAATACTTGGAACCAAAGCAATGACTATTAATTAGTCTATTGTTCCTCATGATGCAACATAATTATAAAGAATGAATTTGTAAACATAAAAATATTCAGAGCTATGATGACTACAAGTTAATCATAATATGTATAAATGTATAAATCATCATTTAATCAATTGAACTACATAATATAACAACATAGTGCAAAGAGAATAATGAATGTAATAACAATGAACAGAGAAGAAAAGGGGAGGGGGGGAAGGGGTGAGGAAGAAGGGAAAGGGGTAAGGGAGTGGAAGGGAGGGGAAAGAAAGAAAAAAAGGGTGGGGGAAAAGAAAAGGGGAAAGAAAAAAAAGGAAAAAGAAAATGACAGAGCATAAAGAAAATAATAATGTAAATAAATAGTAATATCCGTTATTAAACTGTAGGGATCACAGAAATACCTTCAGGTCCCATTCTGTATTGAGACCCTTTGGTATTAATGCATCAATGGTGAAGATCCAGAACGCTTCGCGTTGGTAAAGAGTCCTGGATCTATCTCCACCGCGTTTATGAGCTTTGACATGCTCTAAAACAATACATTTGACATTTTTGAGACTTCCAGACTGACATTCTTTAAAGTGAGTTGACACGGGATGTGTAATGTCTAAACTTTTTATATGTCTAATATGTTCCAACATTCTTTTTTTGAATAAGCGGGTAGTTAGGCCCACATATCGTTTATTGCATCCGCACGTGATCATGTAAACGACATGATCTGTATTACATGTCACAAATGACAGAATTTTGTATTATTTAGTAAGTTCTGTATTAGTAAAACAGTTACTTTTTTGAACATATTGACATATTTTACATTTCCCACATTTAAAACATCCTTTTGTCTGAAAATAACGTATTTTGATGCTCATTTTTATTTGAAATCATTCTAGGTGATACCAAGCAACCCAATGTGTATGCTTTTGAAAAACAAATCTAGGGTCCATAGAGACCATATCCTTTAGTAGTACATCAGTTTTAAGGATGGTCCAGTGTTTCCTAATAATTGACTTGATGTTATTGGCATGCCGGCTGTATTTAGTAATAAAGAATGGAGATTCACATTTAATACTATCATTGAATGTAGAGTAATCACCCTGTTTCACATGACTGAAGTTCGAAAGATCAACATTAATAAGATCGTCTCTTGATCTATTCCTAGCTTTAGCATAGGCCCACTGTACAGATCGTAAACCATAGCCTCTATCTACAAAGCTCCTGATGAGGTCATAAGAACCTTTATCAAAATGTTCCATAGTCGAACAGTTCCTCCATAAACGAAGGAACTGTCCATATGGTAACCCTTTAAGAAGACTGAGGCTATGAGAACTCGAGGCATGCAACAATGTGTTCCTTGAATTAGGTTTGCAGTAGATATAAGTGTAAACATGATTATCCATACCCACATAAAGACACAAGTCCAAGAAATGTATACGGTGATGGTGGTATTGATGTGTAAATGATAAATTCAGATTGTTGGTGTTAAGGTAAGTGAAAAAATCATGCAATTGTGAAACAGTGCCAGACCAAACTAATATAAGATCATCTATATAGCGGTGATATGTGATGATGTGATGTCGATAGGGGTTCGTATCTCCATACACGTGGGTATGTTCCCACCACCCCATAAAGAGGTTGGCATAGGAACCCCCCCTTTTTTCTTTCTTCCCACTCCCTTCCCCCTTTCCCTTCTTCCCCCCCTCCCTCCCCCTCCCCTTTTCTTCTCTGTTCATTGTTATTACATTCATTATTCTCTTTGCTCTATGTTGTTATATTATGTAGTTCAATTGATTAAATGATGATGTATACATTTATACATATTATGATTAACTTGTAGTCATCAAGTGGTTAACAGGGTCATATATAGTATACAATGGTCTAATCTTGCTATNNNCTATGTCTCTTTGTATATAGCAGAAACTCTTAAATTGGTTTTGTTGCTTTATTGTTTTGGAATTTATACATGTTATGTTATTCTGTATAATATCGTGTTGGTATACATTAAGATAAGTTATGAGAAATTAGCATGTTATATGCATTTAACTGCTTCTTTCTTTCTATTACTGTATATACTTATTGTGATTATGTTGATAGAAGTCCTGTGTGTTGAAATTTACATATATGTCATTTATCAGGTGCAACACATTATTTTCAACCATTAGAAGGGAGTTATAAATAACACCCTCCCTTCTGTCTTGTCATACTCCTTGAGAAAGGGCGAACTCGCCTGAAACTGTGGGAGGAGGTATTTTTTGTTATGTTCTAGTATCTGTTTTTTATGTAGATTTAATAAATTTATTTTATTACCTACCTGGTGAGTCTTTCATCCCATGGAGCAGTGCTGATATCAATCATTTTTTCTTTCTTTTTTCCCCCCCAGTTATTTGCAATAGTAATTTGTTTCAAAACGAAATAATTTTTGTGCAGAATAAAATGCAGAAGCACATGATGAGTCTACTGGTGGGCTCTCGTGTGTGTCGTTTCAAGCTTTTTATAACAACATTAAGTCCTCTTCATGGTGAATAATGTATAAAGGCTCGTGACATCCATTGTCACCAGCAATAACTCGTGTCTTGAGTTTGTACAGACCTTATTTTATCCAGAAAATCAAACGTATCTTTAATATACGACTGGTTTTTAACTACCAATGGCAGAAGAAAGGTGTCCACATATATTGCAAGTGGCTGATTAATTGAATTTGTAGCATATAAAAGGTCTCCCCAGAAGTTTTGGCAAACTCTTATGCACCTTGGGCGATAAGTAGCACTGGCCTCCTTGGGTTCTCCATTGTAAGAAATGCCTTCTGGCTGTACAAGATTGTGCTCTTTTGTTTCTTTCAATGAAAGAAATGGACGGATTTGATATAATCCCCACTCATTAAAGAAGAGATGGCGACGGATTCATGAGGATGGTAGCCCCTGCGGTGGGCGGATTCGGGAGGATTGATGTGCAAGTGAAGAAATTGCGAGGATGTGAAGCAGTTCGGGGGGGGGGGGGGGCCCCCTCCCCTTTTCTTCTCTGTTCATTGTTATTACATTCATTATTCTCTTTGCTCTATGTTGTTATATTATGTAGTTCAATTGATTAAATGATGATGTATACATTTATACATATTATGATTAACTTGTAGTCATCAAGTGGTTAACAGGGTCATATATAGTATACAATGGTCTAATCTTGCTATGTCTCTTTGTATATAGCAAGAAACTCTTTAAAATTGGTTTTGTTGATTTTTAATTAGTTGTGGAAATTTGATACATGTTATGTTATTCTGTATAATATCGTGTTGGTATACATTAAGATAAGTTATGAGAAATTTAGCATGTTATATGCATTTAACTGCTTTCCTTTCTATTACTGTATATACTTATTGTGATTATGTGATAGAAGTCCTGTGTGTTGAAATTTACATATATGTCATTTAATCAGGTGCAACACATTAGTTCAACCATTAGAAGGGAGTTATAAATAACACCCTCCCTTCATGTCTTGTCATACTCCTTGAGAAAGGGCGAACTCGCCTGAAACATGTGGGAGGAGGTATTTTTTGTTATGTTCTAGTATCTGTTTTATGTAGATTTAATAAATTTATTTTATTACCTACCTGGTGAGTCTTTCATCCCATGGAGCAGTGCTGATATCAATCATTTTTTCTTTCTTTTTTCCCCCCCAGTTATTTGCAAATAGTAATTTGTTTCAAAACGAAAATAATTTTTGTGCAGAATAAAATGCAGAAGCAGCATGATGAAGTCTACTGGTGGGCTCTCAGTGTGTGTCGTTTCAAGCTTTTTTATTAACAACATTAAGTCCCTCTTCATGGTGAATAATGGTATAAAGGCTCGTGACATCCATTGTCACCAGCAATAACTCTGTGTCTTGAGTTTGTACAGACCTTATTTTATCCAGAAAATCAAACGTATCTTTAATATACGACTGGTTTTTAACTACCAATGGCAGAAGAAAGGTGTCCACATATATTGCAAGTGGCTGATTAATTGAATTTGTAGCAGATATAAAAGGTCTCCCCAGAAGTTTGTGCAAACTCTTATGCACCTTGGGCGATAAGTATAGCACTGGCCTCCTTGGGTTCTCCATTGTAAGAAATGCCTTCTGGCTGTACAAGATTGTGCTCTTTTGTTTCTTTCAATGAAAGAAATGGACGGATTTGATATAATCCCCACTCATTAAAGAAGAGGATGGCGACGGATTCATGAGGATGGTAGCCCCTGCGGTGGGCGGATTCGGGAGGATTGATGTGCAAGTGAAGAAATTGCGAGGATGTGAAGCAGTTCCGTAACCTCGCGAGATTTCGGCCGGAGGACCAACCACATGAGGAGTGTCAACGCTGGAACGCGGAAAGGATTACGCGGAACGCACGAGGATGCATGCACGTGACGCACTTCTGGGATCAACAGGGATTAGCAGCAGCAGTGGGGATTTTAAGGAGAAACAGAGAGATTATGTTATAGCCAATCGGAAGGCTAAAGATAGGACTGTCAATTGGAGTTATATGTGTTGATTGCTTTTTGTTCAGCTGTTTGATATTTATCACTTTATTATTGATTATGGGGGGTATATATATCCTGGTTTTTGTCTTTGGCATTAAGCCTTTTCAGTTGAAAAAGACCTACTAAGGTCGAAACGGTCGTTGTGTATGGCGCAATAAATTTGATACTTTTTGCAAATCCGTGGAACGCTGGATCTTTCCTTTTCATAGTTCAGCACAGACCAGAACAGTAAGATTAGGCAGGGGGAAATCACATTCCAGGGTCCCCCGGTAAATGCCCAAACACCCAGAACTCAGTATAGAGGTTCAGTGTCTCTCCCACCAGGTATAAGGTGGCGAGAGAAAAAAATGTTTTTAAAACTCAGCTCTTGAGGAATAAAAGCGGCTGTGTGCTAACTTTGGTTAGAAAGCTCCCAGCGCGCTGAAACTTGCTGTGCGTCTAGTTCTGGGAGAAACATGAAAAATACCCATACTGTAGCGTAATTTTTATAAGTTTGTATAAAAATTGATGAATGAAAGTCCCCTTCAAATAGTGTATCAAACATGTTAGGCACATTGGGATTCCATTCAGACCAACGGGGACCGGCGATTACTCATTTATTGTAGCACCCACTTAGTATGCGTCTAGTGACCCACTAAAGCAGATAAGTATGTGCAGCTCCGGACTTCTAAGACATCCCGCTGGCTTGGTGCCCTGATGTCTGTAAAAGCTCGGTGTTGAAAGGGCTCAGTGTCACCAAAGTGTTAGTTGGGGAGGGGATCCTCAAGTACCCTCAACCTAGTGTAAAGTCCGGACAGTTTGGCAAAAGGTGGCCAGCCCAGACTTAGTGTTGCCAGAGAGAGGGGATGGGTCTAATATGCTAAAGAGCGAAGGTGCTAAGGTTTCACATTCTCTTAGCAAAATGAGAAGCCCCCTCTGCCAGGTTTCCAAAGTATTGTCAACTCCAGGATAGGTGGGAAAACGTAATCCCACGGAGGGATTGGCTGCACTAGATAGAGTTAGGGATTTAAACTCTATTAGAATGCATGCAGCTCATCGGGAATCAGATTTTAAAGATTCATGCAAGAACCCTCTAAGAGTTTGCAAGTGTTAAAGATTTCAAGTACCATTACAGCTGAGACAGAATGGAAGAAGCAGCTCCGTCGGAGTACACAGCAGTTGCAGGTAGCGCTGCTGACCGCTGACCGCTGACCGCTTCAAGCCATTTTGCGAGCAACTCCAGCTCCTGGGAAATTGCTCTTAGGGACTCTGGTTTTCAACATTTCGTTTTGGGAACATTTTATTTTGTTTGGCCTCGTCCCAGAAATTGTATTTTGAGTTTAATTGTGTAACATTGTGTGTATATCCATTCGTGAAATAAATTACAATTTATTCTATCTCCTTGCTTTGCTCAATCATATGATGTGTTAAAAGTGCCGGTCTCCTGTGACAGTGAACACCAGTATTATGTGTAGAACGGATCACGTAATATATTTGTTTGAATGTCCCTGTAAATTACAATATGTTGGAAAAACAGTGAGACCAATAAGGACTAGGATCACTGAACACCTCAGTAGTATTAAGAGGAAACTCATCACTCATAGCGTATCCAATCATTTCTTGGAATTTCATCAGGGTGACCCGGCTGGCTTATCATTTTTAGCTATCGAACATGTTTTGCAACACTGGAGAGGTGGGGACAGGCATTTGAATTATTCAAAAGAAAAGGGAAACATTTTGCATCCATAGATTGAGAACCCTCACTCCAACTGGACTCAATATAGAGATAGATATAGTTCCCTTTTTGAAGTAACTGACTTGTCTCTATCAGTTCTCTCTCTTTGTCTCTCTTTTTTATTCCATTAGATGATCATTGGTTTAAGGCAACTTTTTTGCTATGTTTAAATTATTGTCACTTTAATCTAGTGTAGTTAGCTGCACTTCACTTGCTGTTGTATTGTCGTCTTTGCAATTTGGTATTAACCACTCTAGGCATGTCTGGATTTATGACTCATTATTCTTCATTTTTCTATTACATTAAGGCCTTAGCCTGTTATCACTTTTGCTTTCCTTTTCCTGCAATGAGCATTAAATTACTTATAAATTAGCTCACTAGTGTGCAAGGATAATTATCCCCCTATATCTATTAGGATAATTGTTGTTACATCATTTTTTTTGTATATTAGCCCCTTTTTTTCGCTAGTTGGTCCCCTTTCTGTATTTTATACTCAATTCTACAGAGGACTTTCATTATTGCTTTTGCAATTATAATAGCATGTTCATATCATGTAATTCCCTTAATATATTTGTTTATTTACCCAGGTCACCTGTGGATAGTTTCTAATTTATCCAATATGTTAGGTTGTAGACTTGCTTTTTTTTTTTTTTTTTTTTGACAATTTTATTCCTTTTATTACAACTTTTAGTACACAATCGAAACAAATAGAATGTATTTTAAAAAAACATTGGCATATTTTAAAACAGGATCAACTGCTTAAAGAAATTATTGGGGAGAAACCTGGCGTGATCTTTTCCAAAACTCCTAACATGAAACAGAAGTTAGTACCGAGTTATCTACCACCTAAACAAAATCACTGCTGGTTAGATCAACTGTCCAAAGGTTTCAAAAAATGCTTAAACTGTAAAGCCTGCAGGAATAATTTGTCACTTAACACTAAGATTATTTCTTTTAGCTGTACCGTGTCAGCAATGGATTACACTATAAAATCACATATCACATGCGATAGTAAGGGCATAGTCTATGTATTGCAATGTGGTTGTAATCTACAGTATGTAGGGAGGACGATACGTAAATTGAAAACACGAGTAGGAGAACATATAAGGAATATAACAAACGGTCTAGAGACACATAGTGTATCCAATCACTATAAAAATAAACAAAACAAAAACCCTGCATGCATAAAATTTTATGGAATAGAGCAAGTTAAGGCAGATTGGAGGGGAGGTGATTACATCCAAAAAATAAATAAAAGAGAATCCTTTTGGATTTTCACCCTCCAAACTCTAGTACCGAAAGGGTTAAATTTGGAAATGGAAGTGACTGCCTTCCTTTAAACTTCATTCAAACTTCTTTTTTTTTTTTTTTAACATTTTTTTTTCCTTTATTGGAGACATACACATAAATTACATACAGAGGGTACATTCCTTTTGATACATAACAGACAGAGTATAGTGGATCTTGACTGTGGAATAGGCACGTGGTCTCAATAAATTCTTTAATTGATTTTTGGTAGGTAAAGCAGTGGGGAAGACATAGAGACGGGGGCGATAGCTGGGAACGACAGGAGAGGGGGAGGAGGCGGGGGGGTGAGGGGGGGGGGGGGTGAGGGGGTTGTCCCTCTCTATCTCTCCTTCTCTTTGGCTCTGTTGTGCGAACTCGGTGGGTCCCAGCCGGGGCCTAGCCGGGAGGCGGGATTCAGGTACCTGTCCAGGGCTCCCAGGTATTATAGAATTGTGGCATTTTCTGTTTTAGCATGGCTGTCAGTTTTTCCATGATCATAACTGTATTTACCCTGTTGACCACGGTCCTTCTTGAGGGCGCTTTTAGGTGCTTCCAAGCCGCCGCTACCGAGCATCTCTCCGCCGTAAGTATGGCGGAAGTCAGCCTGGCCTCGGGGGCTGGGAGGTCCTCTATTGGTTTACCCAGCACATACGTCAGAGGGTCCAGGGGGACCTCCAGGCCCAGGGTGTCATCTAGCAGTTTTTGGACTCTGATCCAGAAGCGCTGTATCTCCGGACAAGTCCACCATATATGGGGCATGTCTCCCTTTTGTCCACATCCCCTCCAGCACTCGTCAGTTGCGCTGGGGAAGATCTGGCTCAGTCTACTCGGGGTCAGGTACCATTGGAATAGTATTTTGTATATATTTTCTTTTGTAACCGAGCAAATTGAGGTCTTAGGGGCTGCATCCCAGATGTCCTCCCAATCTTCGAGGTCTAGCGGTATGCCAAGGTCTGAGCACCATTTTTGCATGTAAGCATGAGTGGGTGGGGGTAGGGAGTTTTCCAGTATGCTATAGATTGCTGTGATCAACCCTTTCTGGTATGCTCTTCTTCGACAGAGGGACTCAAAGTTGGTCAAGGGGGCGAATTTAGAGGTCTGGGATAGAGCTCCAAGGAAATGCCTTATTTGTAAAAATGTGAATATGGGAAGATGGGGGGCTGACAGTTTGTTTCTGAGATCCTGGAAGGACAGAGCTTCGTCATTCTCTAGCAGATCCGCAACCATGCTAATATTTAGGTCCTGGAAATGACCGATCCGAGCTTGGGCTTAAGTGTTAATGTAGTTTACATACACTTTATGTATTGTGTACCTGTAAATAGCAATATTGTATTAGCGTCTATATATTTCTCTGTTACCAACTCCCTTGTTATTATGTTTCTCTGAATATCAATTTGCACAGACCATTAGTGTGTTTTAATGAGATTAGAATTAAACTGGGTATATAAAACAACTGGATAGGTGGGATAGAAACCCTCCTGGTGAAGCTGTGATCCTATTCAGCAAAACGCGTAGAGTGGGAGGATCCCTTTAATATTGAGCCAACATCACTGCACTGAGTACACAGGAGATGAGCTGCGAAGCCACCTGCACACAACAGAAGCCAGATCAGAGGTGACGTCACCGCCTCTGGGACATGACGGAGCGGAGACAGCAGATACTATCAGCTGGTGGATGCCTGACCCCAGAGATCTTACATGTGAACAAACATACATCCAACGGAGGCAGGATGGTGAGCGATTAGGCTGTGTGTATTTTCCAGTACACTCGTTAGTGTGATGTGCCTTTTTTATACTGCATTTTTGTAAGTGCATTTTTTATATACATTTAATTTAAACATTTTTACTTTAAATGGTCTGTGGTATGGAGCCTTTTGTTGTTGTTATTTACTGCTGAGGTTCGTCTCTCCTGACCTCTGTGGGTGGTGATACAGCTTTAACCTTGATACACAGACTACAGACTGCCACAGCTCTTGTTACTACTTGAAAACAACATATATCTTATAAGTAGGCTGGATTAAGAGCCAAGATAAAGACCAACATTGACTCAGCATTTTATTACACTTGCATTTAGATTGTTTTGTGTTGTTGTCTTACTTTCCATGTATGCTCCCCCTGGACTGTGAGAATATATTCTTACGTTTTGGGACTGGTGAAAACAGGCCCCACCGGAGGGTTTGAGCAGGAAGTTACAACTTTTTATTTCTCATTATTTATTTTACTTCACCATTGTATTTCACAATATGTAATATTCACTTGAAGAATATTGATCACTCTTTGCTTTATTTACACCTTATTTAATCACCTTTACTTGTCAATCAAACCATGTCCAAGGAAGAGGTCATGTAGGAAGCAACAAAAACAGATAGGATGAGGATTTGTTTGTTGGAGATTAGAATAATAGTAAGTGGTTGTGTAACATCCAACACCATCATGACAAATCAATGATAGTGCACCACAACCCCAAACTTTTAAAAAGGCCAAGATGCAACCAGTTATAGTAGCTAGTAAGATATTAAGTGTTTTATATAGTGACAGATCCTTGTGGGGAGTAGCCGTTCACCCAAGGAAGCTTCCAAACTCTGTTGTGAGTGCTCCTACCTCTTTCTGTTTGCTAGTGACAGACTCCATCAGTAAAGAATGAGGTCAAGGAGTGAGAGTAAGAAAATGTAGTTCAGAGGAATTTAATTGGAACTCAGTCAATTGCTTTCAGGGTGAGAATGGAGAGTATGAAGAATCCACAACTTCATTTACTTGAAGAGACACAACAAAAGGATCAGGATCATTGGCGCACTGTAAGGTTGACCACGACAACTCCAAATAGCAGAATAACAGGGGTGGTGCAGCCTTAAAAGCACACCAATGGTCTGTGTCCGTGTCTCTTCAAGTATCAAACTCCTACTAACAAAGTGCTCACAGTACAGTCATATTCCCCCTATGGACTGCAAGTTTGGAGTGTACCACTGCAGCGTTATTCCCCAAGCTATAGAAAATTGGATGTATTCCCATACCATGGAGGTGCCTCCTATGGGCAGCTAACTGTGCCCCTATGATTCCTGTGAGCTACAGTAGGCGAGGAGGATGGAATACAATGAAGGCTAAACTTGGAACTAGCCCCATGACTTCTTCGTGAGGCACCTCGCTTTCTACAAGATGCTCATCGCTAAGCACATAAGAAGAGCTACCTTCACCACCACAAAAGTCACCCTCTCCAACTTCGACTGATGCATTCCCTGGCCCGGATTGGTTCACAACAGTCATGACCTCACTGCATGAAATGCTCCCTGCTACCCTACCCACTCCTCCTGCCTGTGGTTTTACCTCCTGAACTCCCATGTCCCCACCTGATGATGCTTCCTGTGTCCAAGCTAGAGCATCAAGAGCAGAAGTAGAGGTGCTGGGCACAGTAGACTCAGACAGAGCAGCTGAAATCCAAGGACACATATTCAAAACCTGTCATGATGGACCACAAAAGATTATAAATGGACCCTGCTCTGGCAACCCCTACACCAACCTGACCTGCTTGCCATGCAACACATGATGCTGCACCTTCTACTTGCACCCATGTTAAACCAACAGCTGGGCCTGGGCACAGTAAACATCACCTGAGTTACATCAATGACAGAGAGGAAATACCTGCTAACAAAGTTGGCCCTGATATAAAATCACTCACCAATAAATAGGCAAATCCTCAGTACAACTTGCTTCTTGTGAAACAGAGCTACTGTACTTGCCAACAACATCTGTTCATTTGAAACAGGCTAAACAGAATTAGGAGTAGCAGGTTCCCTAGTCATGCTCAAAACCAGGGTTGTAGCAGCTAAAGAACTATGGCTACTCAATGGCTGGGACCAGTTATATTCACTGGTATGCCGACAGCTGCCCTTGCTCTTCTGCCCTCACGGCCAACTGAGCCAGAAGAAACAACCTCCTCAGTCTCTCAGGAGGGACACGAGCTGAAACCCTCCTGCCCTGGCTGCAAACACTCATACTGTAATATTTATTTTTATTAAAACAAAACAAAATATAACAAACTAACACAAACAACAAACTCTCTCTATTTCTCTCTCTCTAATTTATTTTTATTTTTTATCTTTATCTTTCGCACTTTCTATCTCTCCCTATTTTTCTCTCTCTGCAACTAAATTCATTTTTTGTATCTTTCCTACTGTTTATCACTCTCTCTATTACTTCCCTAACACACCCAATCCAACATACCATCTTCTTTCCCTCACCAGAGTGTATGAAAAACAGGCAGGAAGTGGGAGTGGCAAAGTAAATGCTTTTGGTTTTGGACTAAATTCACAAAGTGGATTCCAGTGGATTCCGGCCATGGATTCCACAGAAGCTGCATGGCCAGAGCCTGGCGGTGGGTTCCAAGGATTCTGCTTGCACAGAAGAGGGCGCAATCTACCTCCGCATTTCATTGCATGGATTGGATTGCACCCCTAAAGCTGCATAAAATCCACGTAAGGGATTCTGTCAGGGACCCCCATCACTACTGCTTAGACCAATTGCATTTGCTGGTAATCACAGTGGAGTGTGGCTCTTAAGATATACAGTATATTAAAGTGAAAAAAGCAGATGTATCTGGAAATACACAGAGAAAAGAATAGTGAGTTTAAACTAGAGATGTGCAAAACTGGCAAACAAGTTTGCAAAACTGGCAAATTGTGGACTTTTGCTGCTGTCAAAAATTTCATAGCCATTAGCATTTGCAAATATTCACCAACAGGTTCCTACAGCACTGCAAACAGAAATGGATGCCATGGCTCTAATAACTTTTACTTGCTATTCTTCATGTCTACTGTTGCGGCCGAGCCTAGTCTAACACTTACCCGGTCTCGGCAGCAGCAGATCTCGGGCGCGCGCCAAGGTGTCCCGCGCGCGTGCCGGAGCCTCAGAGGATCGGTCCTCCGATTGGGGCTTCCCCCTCTCCGGGTCCGCGGGTCCCCCGGAGCCCCCCACCACATCCCCCACATCGCGGGACACCAGGGCTCCCTTCAGGGAGCCCTGGGCACGCACGCCGTGCGCGCACGCTCCCGATGAAGCGTGACCGCGCATCAGTGACGCGCGGCACGCCGAGGGGATTCTCCATCAAAGCCGGGAAACCTCGCGGCTTGCGGCTCTATCCGTATTAGAATACACTTGGTCGGTACTGTATACTGTATGGTGAAAATTATAAAATTGCCATACAAAATGAGAAGTTTTTAATACAAATCTTCTTGAACCCTTTTGCAAATATCCATATTTCTTGAAACTTGCAAAAATGTTTGTAAATAGAAATCTGAGATTTTCACACATCTCTATTCAGGACACTTGACAGAGTCTGATATAATGGTGAAGATGATTTTGAGATTGGCAGCAGAATGGACCAATTTGTACAAAATAATTATTTTCAGCCTACCGTGGTAGTGTTGTGTTAAAAGGCAAGATATAATTTTGGATGTACTGTAATGGCCTTGTTGTATCAAAGTAAGGCTATTACCTATCAGTGTTGTTTTTGGTATGTAGCTCAAAAATAGAAAAAGAGACACTCCACTGGTCTTCCAAAGATTATAAAATGTATTGCACAAGCATCAATGTTTCGGTCTGCTTGCATACCTTTGTCAAGATAAAGTGTAAGTGACAGTGCATGTCTTATATACCATCTATGGGTGTGACATATGCAAAATGACACCAAAAACCTCCAATTAGACCTATGCTGTAAAAATGCAGCAAAAGGGGTCATAAAGTGTACAAGCTGCCAAAAAGTGAGTGAAGGTAGTACAAAACGGTAACCATAGCTAATAGACATAAGCAAAACATCCATAGAACTGAACAGAATTGTAGCAACAAGATATAATTGCATAAGGTATAAGATACTAATATAAGTAGATGAACAAATATATATATATATATATATATATATATATATATATATATATGTAAATACAACTGTATATATATATCTCCAATAAACAATATCACTTGTGAGCACATTCAAGTGACTTAGACAGGTCTGCACCCCTGCCTTTAAAACATTATCACCTAGCATTCAGTGTGGGAAAAAAGAGTATACCGGCGCCACAAATAATAAAGTGAAAAACCAAACCAATTAGTGTAAAGTCCAAATGGAGTCCTAATAGAGCTGGTGATGAAGGATTCTCACATCAACGAAGTGCAATATGTGGAAAAAGAAAAAGAACAAATTATGGTGCACTGAGACTAAAATCAAGGACAGACTAACAATACAAGACAAACAAGACAAACAAACGAAAACACACTAGCAAGGCTTAATATTAATAACAAAACTAATTTATTACTGGGTGTGGAGGGTAAAAATTACACGCATCCGGAGGGGTAAAAGTGAAACCCTACTCACAAGATGCTAGACAAATACAGGCAACAAGCTGGAATCATGCTGCTGGGCTTCCAAGATGGCGACCGGAGCACTCTCACTGGCGTCCTCACGTGACAGAGGTGGAAGGTGAGTCACACGAATGACGAGATTACCGGGCGGATGTGACGTCACGCCACACTGAAGTCGAAACCGCAGACGTTCCTCCTTCACTAGTCCTCCGCAATTACACCACGGCTCCACTTGCTGAACTGCAAACTACTCCACAAGCCAGGACAAGGCTCTAAAAACACTCAAATCTTCCCGACGCGTTTCGTGCGCATTCGTCGACTTTACACTAATTGGTTTGGTTTTTCACTTTATTATTTGTGGCGCCGGTATACTCTTTTTTCCCATGATCTCTGACTGACTGTACTGTCAGTTTTTACCTGGCTGCCAGTGTTGGTTCCTTTTTCACTTATTTAAGTGTATCTATTAGTATTTAAAGCGCTGTTTCACACCGTCTTTTTTTGTACCTAGCATTCAGTGCTCCCACTGTAGCAAGGAATTCTGGGA
The DNA here is from genome assembly GCA_036426205.1 of Ascaphus truei. NCBI lineage: Eukaryota > Metazoa > Chordata > Amphibia > Anura > Ascaphidae > Ascaphus > Ascaphus truei. The sequence continues at coordinate 331,823 of WSYH01000055.1, forward strand.
AATGACATGCAAATGAGCACACAGCACAAAGGTGACACATTGTGTGCTCATTTGCATGTCATTTCCCAGAATCCCTTGCTGCAGTGGGAGTACAGTATGCTAGATGATAATGGCTGGAAAGACATGGTGCAGACCTGCCTAAAACATGTGAATGTGCTCACAAGTGATATTCTTTATTGGCTATATGCTAACGTAAACCATATGATACCATATGATACAATTTGAAGCACGAGATAAGGAGACAGCACTCTGTTAAGTTTGATCACAAGTTTTTGTATTGAAAAAGACACATAAACCGACGTTTTGGTCCCCCAGTGGTGGAGAAAGGTCGCTTTATGTGTCTTTTTCAATACAAAAACTTGTGATCAAACTTACCAGAGTGCTGTCTCCTGATCTCATGCTTCAAACGGTATCGTATGACTTATTATTGCTTTATGGGACAAGCACCCAATTTTTTCACTTGGCAAGTGGGTTGCGCTGCTTCTGTGATTCTATATATATATATATATATTATATATATATATATATATATTATATATATAATAATATATAATATTATATATGATTAATATATATATAATGAGTACAAAATATAGACAGCGCCTTCACACACTACACCTAAATTGCTGCAGCCCTGATAGATGTGGCAAGAATTGCACCAGGCAAATATGCCCAATAACAGTGTGTGAAAATAAACTAATGTATTCTGGCAGAAAAAAACTAAAAGTGACTATTAGATTAAAAAAAACAAAAGGCAAAAAGAAGTGTGCATAACATATAAAATACAAAAAAAAAAAAGCAATAAAAGGATATTGCCAATTAATGGTGGGTAAAAATGACACTGAGTGTCACTGGGACTTAACTAAAAAATGCAAAATAAAAAATGGGTTCATGTGATAAGCAATGAAAAATTCAATACACGATTTGAACCCATAAATGCAGGACATTAAAAATACTTAAGTCCACATGTCCATGATAAGTTGATTTGCAAAAGGTCCAGGCTGCTTTTTCTTGGGCTCACCGAACTCCCACAGTAACTATTAGAGAAAAGAGAAAAGAAGCGCCCGATCCTTGTGTAAAATCAGATGAACAAAGTTTTAATAAATCTCATAAGGACAAGACAATACACACTTACAATTTGTCTGATAAAATAAGCATGTTATGGGACCTGCCCATCACCAACTGAGGACTCCCGGTCTCTCTTTGTGTGTGAGTGTCAGTTATTGGCTCCAAAAGGATGTTGCTGTCAGCTGCTGTCTCCAGGGGAGTAATCCTAGTGTTTGTGAGCACGCAATCTCCACATGCAGCTGCCATTTAGACTTTCTTCTCACACTTGAAACCGGAAGAAAAAATCTTCAGGCAGTCCTTGCCTCCTCACGCTGGTGCTGGGAGCTGCCCTGCACCGTAGGCTCACTGCCAGAGATCCTACCGCGTGTTTCTTCCGACTCTGCGGATTTCATAAGTCCCTGGGGGACAGCAGCTGACAGCAACATCCTTTTTGGAGCCAATACTGACACTCACACACAAAGAAGAGACCGAGGAGTCCTCAGTTGGTGCATGGGCAGGTCCCATAACATGCTTTATTTTATCAGACAAATTGTAAGTGTGTATTTGTCTTGTCCATGAGATATTAAAACTTTGTTCATCTGATTTTACACAAGGATCGGGCGCTTATTTTCTCTTTTTCTCTAATATATATATATATATATATATATATATATTTATACAGATAAACCCCGTTATAGCGCGGTCCTCGGGGGTTTTTTTTTTTTTTTCCGGGGTCCACGCGCAAACCGCGTTATAAGCTCCGCGCTCTAGCGGATCGCGCTATAACGGGGTTGAGATATATATATATATGTATATATATATATATATAGTGGTTGACAAATCACTAAAAAATCTACTTGCCAAACAAAAAAATCTACTCTCCACCTAGTACCACACGTGGGCTGCTTGGGCCAATAGGAGCTCGCCACGATGTTAAATCCACTCTCCCGGGGCGTGCAAATGTATAGGTTTGTCGAACACTGTATATATATATATATATATATATATATATATATATATATATATATATTGTGACAAACGGCTTACTCCGGGGCTCCGCCGCCTCTCCGGGACTGTTAGAACATGGTCTTTTAGGGTAGGTTAAATGACGAGGCGTCACGTGCTGTTTCTTTAAACAGGCTATGCCTGGTTTATTCAGTCCCAGGCACTGAGACTGCCACAGTGCATACAACAGAAACACATCAAAACAAAAAGCTGCTCACCTGAGCGATAACTTAACTTAGGTATTTCCCTAACTCAGGGTGGAAGTGGCTTTTCCACTTCCTACAACAAAATAAGTAACTTCGCAGTTTTAGACAAAAAAGTATTTTCCCCTCTCTGCTTTCAGCAGCCTTCCTGTCTCCAGGCTCTTGGGGGAGAGGGGAGAGGAAACAGGAAATCTGTCTTAAGTACCTGATTTCTAATAAGCAGGACAGGTGACAGAAATCAGGCAGCAAACAACCTCTGGTCTGGATCCCTCATCCCTCAGTTCCAGCACTTGCCAAACTGTGGGATGGAGTGCATGTATTATGAGGCTGCCCTGTTCTGCCTAAACAGGACAGAAACTGTTCAGTATCCTGGGAGCCCTATATATGGAATTTATTAAAATCCCCTGGTTTCTGTCACATATCCTCCCTCCCAGCTCAGACCCCAAGGGATGAGCGACCATGGATATTAGGGAATGCATCCTTGACAACCCGTCGGCATTGCCATGTTTGTGCCCTGACCTGTGTTCCACAGAAAATTTAAAGGGTTGTAGGATTAGGAACCACCTGGTCACTCTAGCATTCTTTTCCCTGTTTTGACACATCCAGGTAAGGGGTGCATGATCTGTGACCAACCGGAATTTTCTCCCCAACAGATAGTATTTGAGCGTCTCTACAGCCCACTATATTGCGAGACACTCTTTCTCGAATATGGAGTAATTTTTTTCCTGGGATTTAGTTTTCTACTTAAATAAAGGATGGGGTGCTCCTCACCTTGAGACTCCTGGGAGAATACAGCCCCCAGCCCTACCTCAGATGCGTCGGTTTGGACTACGAACTCTTTGGAGAAGTCAGGTGTGACCAACACTGGTTGGGCACAGAGAGCTTCTTTCAGGCTTCTAAAGGCCTGTTCGGTTTCGGGGGACCACTTTACCATTAGCGGTCCTCTTGCTTTTGTGAGGTCGGTTAGTGGGGTTGCCTTAGTTGCAAAATTGGGAATAAACCTTCTATAGTACCCAATTAACCCCAAAAAGGTCCTTATTTGTTTTTTTGTAACTGGCCTTGGCCAATTTTGTATCGCCTCTACTTTGAGTGTTTGGGGTTTGAGTTAACCTCTGCCAATAGAATACCCCAGATACTTGGCCTCCTCCAGACCAATAGTGCACTTAGCGGGGTTAGCAGTTAGTCCAGCAGACCGAACTGCGCCGAGCACAGCTTGGACCTTTGGAAGGTGGGATTGCCAATCTTCACTATGGATTACCACATCCTCCAGGTAGGCGGCAGCATACCGAGCATGTGGTTTTAAAATTTTATCCATCATTCTTTGGAATGTGGCGGAAGCTCCATGTAAGCCAAAAGGCAGCACCCTATACTGATAGAGGCCGTCTGGGGTTGAGAAGGCTGTCTTTTCTTTTGCCTTTTCTGTGAGTGGAACCTGCCAGTACCCATTTGTTAGGTCTAGGGTTGTGAGATATCGGGCTTTGCCCAGTCTCTCTACAAGTTCATCTACCCTGGGCATAGGATAAATATCAAATTTTGACACCGCGTTTAGTTTCCGGTAGTCATTACAAAACCTTGTTGTACCATCTGGCTTTGGGACTAAAACTATAGGGCTGTTCCACCCACTTTGGGATTCCTCAATTACGCCTAGTTTTAGCATTTTTTAACCTCTAAACTTATAGCCGCTCTTTTGGCCTCTGTGATTCGGTACAGTTTAAGGTTAACTCGGACCCCCGGTTCAGAGACTAGGTAATGTTCAATTACGCTAGTTCTACCTGGCTGTGTAGAGAAGACTTCTGTGTTTCTTATCACTAAATTCTGAACCTCTCGTTTCTGATGAACGGACAGGGTTTCAGCTATGCTAACCTCTGGGTCAGTTTCTCGATTCTCTGACTGACCTGGGTGTACTAGGGTTAACAAGACCTCTCTATCTTTCCAGGGCTTAAGTAGGTTTATATGGTAAATTTGCTCAGGTTTCCTCCTACCTGGCTGTCTCACCTTATAATTTACTTCTCCCACTCTTTCCAAGACCTCATATGGCCCATGCCACTTAGCAAGGAATTTACTCTCTACGGTGGGAACCAGAACTAGCACCCTATCGCCTGGAAAACAATTCTGACCCTAGCACCCTTATTATACGTATTCCTCTGTGTTTCTTGAGCTTTTTCCATGTGTTCCCTCACTATAGGTAGGACTGCAGCTATGCGGTCCTGCATCTGGGCAACATGCTCTATTACACTTCTGTAAGGGGTAACCTCGTGTTCCCAAGTCTCTTTGGCTATATCCAGTAAGCCCCTTGGGTGTCGGCCATACAATAGTTCAAACGGGGAGAAGCCTGTGGATGATTGGGGAACTTCCCTAATGGCAAATAACAGGTATGGTAACAAACAATCCCAGTTTTTCCCATCCTTATCGACCGCCCGGCGTAACATGCTCTTTAAGGTTTTATTGAACCGTTCTACTAAACCATCTGTTTGTGGATGATAGACTGAGGTTCTGAGATGCTTGATTTATAGGAGTTTACATAACTCTTTTGTTACTTGGGACATAAATGGTGTTCCTTGGTCAGATAAGATCTCTTTAGGAATTCCGACCCGGGAAAACAGAACTATTAACTCTTTTGCTATGTTTTTAGCAGAGGTGCTACGTAAGGGAACTGCCTCCGGATATCGGGTGGCATAATCTAATATTACCAATATATGCTGATGTCCCCTAGCGGACTTTATTAGGGGTCCTACTAGATCCATAGCAATCCGGTCAAATGGCACCTCTATTATGGGAACGGGTACCAATGGGCTTCGGTACGCTTTGAACGGGGCGGTAATCTGACATTCTGGGCATCAGGAGCAATAATTTGTAATTTCTGCCAGAACCCCAGGCCAATAGGAGCTTCGGAGAACCTTTTCTTTTGTCTTTTCCACCCCTAGGTGTCCCCCCAATGGGTGACTATGTGCGAGGTGTAATACTACATTACGGAATGTCCGTGGTACCAACAATTGTTTAGTTGTAACTGATTTTCTTTTATCAACCCGATATACTAGGTCATTCTCTACCTCAAAGTAGGGGTAGACAAGTGACTTATCTAGTTGGCCAGGAGTACTATTCTGGTCCCGTATATTCCCCCTTGCTACCGCTAATGTGGGGTCTTCCCACTGGGCCTTCTTAAAACTCCCAGGACTGACCTATAGGTCAGCGAGGGTCTTATCCTGTTCTGGGGTGGTAAGTGGCTGTTCAACATCTTGATTTGGGGTATTCCCTACCAAGGTAGCCATGGGGAAGGGTATTTTACAGCAATCCTCCTTTTACCCCTTCTTATTTGGGCCCTCGTCAACCTCTATTTCTGAAAAAGGGAAAGGATTTGTTTCTTCTGTTACTTCGTTATGGTCCGCTATTGAACTCTGGGCGCTATTCTGAGAGGAGGACCACATTTTTAGAAAATGGGGAAAGTCGGTCCCTATTAACACATCATGTGCCAGTTTGGGTACAATACCCACTTTGAAATCTAAAGAACCAAACTCTGTTTAAAAAAAAACATCAACAGTGGAATATTCATGATTATCCCCATGTATACAACAAATTGCCACTCTTTATGAACTGTTTACCTGTTTCTTCTTAATGGGCAACAGGTATTCGGACACTAGTGTGACCATGCTCCCAGAGTAAAGAAGTGCCCGAACCCTCTTACCATTAACCTTTACAAATGCCCACAGATGGTTATTCAAGGGGTCCTCTGGGCTAGGGCCCATACATTGGGACCACAGTGAATAAGGTTCAACGCTGTTGCATTGCATGGATTCAGCATTTAGTGGGCAGACTTTTGCGGTGTGGCCCCTCTCATAACAATTTACACATTTAGGTACATAGTCTGTGTCCCACTTAGAGCCTTTTTTCGGCTCCCCATGTTGGCTGTTGCCCTTAGTGTGCGAGCCACTGTTGCTGGTGCTGTGTGAAGGCGGTCGTCGCTCTTCAGTCCCCCTTAACCCTGGTACCCTTTTACCATCTCTGGAAGAGTCCTGGAACCTTGGGTAGTGGGGTTGCTCCACGACTATGGGTTGCGGGTGCTCTTCTGCTGCATTGTACCTTTCTACGAGGGCCACAAGCTTGTCTGCATTGTGGGGGTCACTCTGACTGACCCAACGGTGTAGGGCAGATGGAAGTTTCCTCAAGAACTGGCCCATGACCAACCGTTCCACGATGTGGCTTGCTGAGTTGATCTCGGGTTGTAGCCACTTCCGAGCGAGGTGGATGAGGTCATACATCTGGCTTCAGGTGGCTTTATCCATCGTGAAGGACCATGCGTGGAACCTTTGGGCACGAACAGCCGTGGTTACGCCGAGGCGGGCAAGGATCTCGAACTTCAATTTAGCATAGACGTTAGCTTCAGCTGGCTCTAGATCAAAGTAAGCCTTCTGGGATTCGCCGCTTAGGAAGGGTGCGATTAGACTGGCCCACTCAGCTTCTGGCCATCCCTCTCTCTGTGCCGTGCGTTCAAACGTGAGAAGATAGGTTTCCACATCATCCGAGGGCCCCATCTTCTGAAGGTAGTGGCTTGCCCTGATCATTTTCGGGACTGGGGCTGCCTCTGCAAGTGGAAGGTTACTGATAGTCCCCCTCAGGATCTCGAGTTCCTGCTGTAAGCTCTGAGCGAACCATTGTTGCACCTCTCTCAGCAAGCGGTTTGTCTCTTGCTGGTTTGCATTCGCCTGTTGCTGGTTTGCATTAGTCTCTTGCTGGTTTGCATTAGTCTCTTGCTGGGCTATTAACAGCTGTCGCTGGGTTTCATTCGCCTGTTGCAGGGCTTCATTCGCGTCTTTCTGGACAGCGACATTGCATACCAGCGCACTCACCACGTCTTCCATCTTGTTTGGAGAGAAAAAAAACTTTTTTTTTTTTTAAGTTCTTTAACCCACAGACCTTTTAGTGTTCTGCCCGCATTCTCCACCATATGTGACAAACGGCTTACTCCGGGGCTCCGCCGCCTGTCCGGGACTGTTAGAACACGGTCTTTTAGGGTAGGTTAAATGACGAGGAGTCACGTGCTGTTCCTTTAAACAGGCTATGCCTGGTTTATTCAGTCCCAGGCACTGAGACTGCCACAGTGCATATAACAGAAACACATCAAAACAAAAAGCTGCTCACCTGAGCGATAATTTAACTTAGGTATTTCCCTAACTCAGGGTGGAAGTGGATTTTCCACTTCCAACAACAAAATAAGTAACTTCGCAGTTTTAGACAAAAAAGAACAGAATGTTTTTAACCTGTTTGGGGAGAGGCTTTTCCCCTCTCTGCTTTCAGCAGCCTTCCTGTCTCCAGGCTCTTGGGGGAGAGGGGAGAGGAAACAGGAAATCTGTCTTAAGTACCTGATTTCTAATAAGCAGGACAGGTGACAGAAATCAGGCAGCAAACAAACTCTGGTCTGGATCCCTCGTCCCTCAGTTCCAGCACTTGCCAAACTGTGGGATGGAGTGCATGTATTATGAGGCTGCCCTGTTCTGCCTAAACAGGACAGAAACTGTTCAGTATCCTGGGAGCCCTATATATGGAATTTATTACCATCCCCTGGTTTCTGTCACAATATATATATATATATATATATATATATATATATATATATATATATATACACACACACACTATACAAAAATATATACACACACTATACAAAAATGGACCTTAATTGCCAGTAAATATGTGTTGCAGAATATGATTCTGCTGGAGTGTACATACATTAAAATAGGATTAAGCAAGACATACGATAAGATACAAATACAAATTTCCAAAAAGATACACATTTGGTACAGTATGTAGCTGGCATTTTATAGTTTTATACATCTTCCAGTGGCTATGTATTGTTTATTTTAATATGACTACACTGGCGCATCACTATATGTATGGATCCAGGGAAATCAGATTTAAGTGACCACCTTCCGTAACTCATTAACTTGGGGTCTTTATTGAGTGTTTACATACTGTTGCTTCTCCAGAACCTGCTGAGTGATCTCAGTTAATAATAGGGTACCTGTTTCTTCCTTGTATCCTGTACGTGCTCTGGTTTCTGTTCATCTTCCTCATAAGATTTTGAAGAGTCTCATTTAGACACTACACCTTGCTTTTTGTGTGATGGACCTAATTCAAGGTTAGTAAAAAAAATACTCAAATTTACTTTTTCCAGTATGGATTAAAAAACAGAGATAATTAGGTGGTTATTCATTAAACTGTGATACTGCTGATTGGGGCACTATGGAGTAAGGACATTACTACATGGAAACGCTCATTGAAGTAAAAAAGAGTTCTGTGTGATAGTGTCCCATTCGGCACTATTGCAGTTTAAGAAGTAACTCCCTTTGCTGTTTTATTATTATACATTACAATTTATTAAACATGTCTCAAAGAAGCAAAAAAGGGTCAGTCTACTCCTAATTAGAGATGGGAGAATCTACCCAAATTAGTTTAGTGGATGTTCTTACATTTCCCCCCCAAAATCTGTTTTACATTGTAAAATCCACAAATGGATTTGCTCAGTTTTAATCAGTGCATATTCATCAAAAACCACCATTGGATACAACCCGTGGATGGCTTTGTAGAATCCAATCCCCGGATTCAACAATTCGTTAGCGGATTCTTAAAAATCCGCCAACGGATTGCTGAATCCACGGATTGGATTCTACAAATCAGTCCCCGGGTTGCATAATCTTTGGCGTGTATTGGTAATAATAATATGTGTATGGATGTCATTCTACTGTTCTAATAATAATTATGTATATATAGAGAAAAATAGAACTTAAATAAAAATACTATTGGCTAACAATATTAAACTACAATGGGCTAAGAATATTTTAATAATCCAAAAGAAGTGCACTCACTATACAAGGTATCAAATTGCCACAGGTGCACAGCAACAATGGTCCAGATGGCTGCAGAGCCACAGGTAGATCTAAAATAGAAAAAGAGACACACCACCAGTTGTTCAAAGATTACAACATTTATTATACAAGCATCAACATTTCGGTCTGCTTGTGACCTCTTGACAAAGGTTCGCAAGTGGACTGAAACTTTGATGCTTGTGCAATTCATTTTATAATATTTGGAACACCAGTGGAGTGCTTCATTTTCTATTTTTGATCAAAGAATATTTTAGCACTAAAGCTTTTTAAGTGATGGAAATTCTGGGCTCTAATGGGCATTGATTGCTCAGAACTTCCAACCACTAACAGCTGTTAACATTCAATTATATGCTACAGTATCATTAAGTCAAATAAATGTCGCCTACAAGAATAATAATTCATAAATAACAGGGCATTACCTGCACATTAATGTCATAGTTCATCTAGCAGAGGCATTAAAAGTCAGGTAGTGTCCTGATTTTAGGGGATTATTAATTAATCAATTAAGGTAACATGAATTGCTTACTGTAGTACCTTATATTAACTAAAATTGTGATTTCATCATACAACAAAGAGTACACAACTTTCTATGCCTCAATGTTATATCATTTACCTATATCAGACATGATCTAAGATGTACAAATATATGTCATATCTATAATATCAGTTTGTACTGGAAAATATATTTCTCATTTAATACTGTTTACTCAACCAGGATAATGTTTGCTAATTAACTGCTTTCCTGTAGAAATGTATATATAACATTAACAGTAAATACTGAGTTATTAAAAAAAAATAGCCTTTCCTATTTAAAGTAGCATAACATTATTTCTCATTATTTAACACTCATTTGTGAATCCGGGCCCTAAATGATGTAACAGTTTCTGTTATAGCGAAAAATGAGGGAACATACTACTTAGCAGGTAGAAGGTACAAGATTCGTAGTATCTTTCCCTTCCTGTGCTACTCTGCTCTCTTGACAGTTACAGTATAGTGCACCTTAAATACTTTATGGGATATTAGTCAGTTTTATTAATAATTAAAATCTAGGTAATATGGAATATTAAGTTACTACAATCAGGACATGTGAAACCCATTAAAACCATTAATCTACAAATGTACATAAATGAGTCTTATACCATATCACTCTTCTTTAAAATCCACTGGCACCAATCGACCTAAATAGCAACCTAAATATTCACAAATATAAATTATTTATTCTAAGTAAATAAATACTAGTAGACTTCTGGTGATTTGTTAGAACATTTCTAAAAAAAAAAAATCAGCATGTTTGATTGAAAGGTAATGCTTTTTTGCTATTGTAATTTGCAAACTGGTGATTTAATTGACATTTGTAAAAATCCAAATGTTTTAATTGTGTATACTGGCCAAAACAACACACAACTGTAAGTGTTACAGTATATGACATCATTATTTTGTAATATTAATGTTTATGTTTTTCTCTTGTTCTGTTCCTGTGTTCAACTATTGAATTGGGGTTTTTATGTGATTAAATGATTAATAAACACTGAAGTAGGGGTAAATGCTACATTAAATCAGAATTCACTGAGCCATATGCCATAAGTCACATTTATAGGACATTCTAGTATTTTGCTAATATAGGTTTCAGTCTAAGCAGTAAACGTTGAACACATTTTTTTAGTGATGCTACATTAAACTTTGAAGTACAGTTTGACAAATATAGCGCTAGGCAGATAAAACGACCACAACAGAACCAATAAAAACACACAATACTTCAGTACATACATATACATACATAATGAGCAAATTCAGAAAGTCTCAACACAGCTTCAAGGACGATGTGAGCAATTAACAAGTGATTAAAGACAAGATATTTCCAAGGAATGTAGTAGCTAAAGTTTGTGGGAATACACAAGTAATATCTGAACTGGGAGGGGTTTATATATTGTGTTATGAGCGATATATTTTTCTCTGCTTTTCTTTATCCATAAAGACCCATATCTTTATTATTTGAAGGCCCTATTTGTTGTACTTGTGGCATGGTGACTAAAACATTACGATTATAATATAACTGTAACCTATGGTAAAAATATTTGGGTGAATAACATAATAGACTGTAGATACATTATTTCTGTTAATTTGGAGAGTTATAGATTATAGGCTATATTAACTAAGTGGTGCTATTCATTGACACCTTCCGACCCCATACATTGCTTTATAGAATAGCACCACTTATTAAATATAGGTCTATGACTCCTGCGATCTGATTTGAACAATCCCGGAATAAAGCAAATCTGAATTTATGACTCAAGTTTTTAAACAGTTTTTACCAGATGCATAATGTTGTCCCAAACGGGAAAAAAAACTAGTTCTAAACTATCAATTATAATTGTTTAATGCTGTTTAGGATTACTGGGAGAGCAGGACAACATGCATCCATTGTCTCCCATAATATATCTCAGACTAAAATATCTCTAATAGGAGTAGTAAAAAAATAACATGTACAAAGGAAGAGTTATAAAATATTTTATCTTACTCAAAAAATAATTGAGATAAATACAAAGTAATTTTTTTTATTATTTTTATGTTTATTTTGTGCATTGGATTCAAAACAGGAAACTGTGTGCACTTCAACTGTTATCACAATGTGGTCAAGAAGACTGTGTATTTTACCATTTACACACAATTGTTCATTACAGTATGTTCTTAGCTTAGTGAAAATCAGGGGTGTAGCATGGTAAGCAGTGCTGGTAGTGCAACCTAGCAATATTTAACTTGAAAATAATTATCTTTTTATTATTGAACTTGAACTTGATAAAAATAATCTCACCAAACGTTGGTGGTGCTCACGCACTACCATTCATGCTTGGCATCACACCCCTGACAGAAACATATGTTTGGATTTTGTTGATAAAAAGTTTTACAAAAATTTCCATACAAAAACTATTTTTTATAGAAATCTTGCATTTCCGCAAATAAACCTGAACATTTTTTAAAATAAAAACTGCTCAAGGATTTTGTTCATTAAACACTTTGACAGTATTGATGAATGCAGTAGTCCACTAAAAGCTCTCCATGAAAAGTTCTTTTAAGTGGCCGTTACAATTTCCACAGTTGGAGGGAACTGCAGAGAGTCAGTGGGGTTCAACTGGTACCAGGGAAATGTTTTAAAATCCTTGTAGGTTAAAAGGTGACCTTTATCTGTGCCAAATACACTTTTCCCTCTCTGCAATTCAGAAAAAAAATATCTGCCTACAAATAAGATGCATTCTTCTGAGATCCATATCAACAATTTGCCAGCATCAACTGAGCATTCTCATATTCTGCACACAGAAATGTTGTAGTCTGGTTGAATTGAACAATACCATTATTGCCTTGTTTACTGACATTTTGTTTTATTTACGACAGTGACACACAGAGTCCACAAAGCAGATGAGAATATGTTTACTCTTATTTTTGTATATACTGTAATCTTGATATTCAGGGCTTAATTCCTATGATTCTGTAATCCCATATTGCCTGTTCAGTTAAAAAAAGAATGTTGCCATTTTGAGTTGGCCTTGAAATACTGTATCGTCTTCTCCTCTTTGCTATATAGTTGCAAAGAACATACTGTTGCATCAGAACAGTTTATATTTGATTTATTTTTATTTCTTCATTGGTTACTCTGACATTTTTCTTTTTCATTTCCTTGAAACAGGTAAGCTTCAAAAATAACTTTTTTTTTAATCGTTTTCTCATTGGGACCTCATATGAAAAGCAACCACAAAACATACACATTTACATTCAGAAGAATGGTGGACCCCTTGAAAAACAGTTTAACCTCCGCAGAAGTTCTCGGTTTATCCATGATTCTTGTGACGCTAGTCTGACCAAAGGATCAGATAAGTCTCAAGTTCATAGACACAGCGGCATGAGGTAACTCATTTTATTTTGCACAAGTTGCATATTTCCACAGGAAACATTCTCGCAAAGTTGTTTGGAAAAAAGAAATCAAAAAGTCGACAGTTTGTGCTTGGGGAATCTGGACACCCAGCTCTATGCCATGGTTTCTTTTCCTGGCAATCTTCTGTCATTAAACGTGTGCATGTTGATAACTTCCTCTGTTTTCACAATTACAGGAGGTTGTGGTTTATGTTTTAACCGTCGTTGACACTTTAGAGACATCCTCAGTTCTTCTACCATTGCACTACAGAAAGACCTCTGTAGAAAAAAACAAAAAATATAACAAGTATTTTAAAATAACATTGAAAGGCATATTTATAAAGGTGTATAAACAATTAAAGATGTACTCTTCTGGCACAGCACATTGGCTTAGCAGCCCTGTAAATTTGCCATGTTTAAGCCTGAAGCTTCCAACAAACTGCTGTCATTTAAATATGCATCATATGGTAATTAAAATGACTTATCAAGCTGTGATAGCTCATTGAAAACTTCACCTTGTCACTAAAATTATTTATCTGCCAACTAGTGCCTGGTGATGCACATTATAAGTAAATGCATTTCAGACATATGTTCAATGGAAAGTGCATCCAAACACATTTGTGCCTTACACATTGTTGCGATTAGTAGGCAATGAAAAAGTAACATTGCTATTACAATTATTCAACGGATAAATTGTACTGACATGAAGTAATAATAAAACAATAAAGTATAACAGTAAAACAAAAGGTTAATGCAGGTAGAAGCAAATATCATACAAATCTACAGCTGAATGCATAATATTTTACATGGTTCAAAGCAGCAATCCACTCCAGAAGCCTCTTTGAGTGTAATTCATCATTTTACAGTAGTATCTTGCACCCTGAGCATTTCTTTCTTTATATTTTTTAGTGTTAAATATCATGATTTTATTCATCTCTAATGTATAAGGTTACCATGGGGAGGGCTACATTTTACTTAATATGTCAAATGCTGATACAGATGCAGCGGCCATTATTTTAACAAATCACAGCCCGTTTTCGTGTGCTCTGCTGTACTCCACGCGGCATTAACGTGGCGAATCGCCCCAGGCACACATGTTTATCGCGGTTGCTTTGTTTGAATTTCATGGATTGTGTACAATTAAATGCAATGAAATGAATGAATTGTAATGTGTATAGTACTATGCTACTGTGCTACTGTGTCAATTTCAGGTGTTTAAAAGCCAGAACACTAAAATGCCATTTTATGCACTTGCCTGCACTCGCGTCTAAAGGCGATACGGTTGGAAGAAATCCCGCGCCATGACATGGGTATTCCGAGGTATACAATGCGTGATTTGTTAAAATAATGGCCGCTGCATCTGTATCTCCTGAAAGGAGCATCTGATATCAAAATTAAAACAGCATATGAAAGGGAAAAACGTGATCTCTTAAAGTAACTACAAATAAAGACTGCAAAAAAAATGGTAATCAGTGAGAACTGCTGCTTTAACAAACCAGCTGCAGTTGGAGGACCGCTAAGTAAAGACATGAAATGCACATAAAATAATTAGGATAAGCATTTCCTATGTAAGCTCTTATCAGCACTGATAAATATGGTTCTTTCTAGCATTTTCAAAGTGCAGTACCTTCATATATTATGGATAATAATAGATTGAAAGTTCAAACTAAATTGTTTGAAATCATGGCTTTTTCTTCAGACATTAATAACCAATGAACTGCTGTGATTTTATATGCTATATACAACGATATTATAGTCTATTCGATAGAGATAGAGTTAGTAATATATGATAAGAGAATAGATATATATGAATGTATTGTAGATATATATAGGTCATATATATATATATAAATCTATAGATAATATTATATTATATATTAATATATAAAATCCAATGCACAGCCGGAACACCATTTGCAAGTAAATAAGTTTTAGTGCTGATGAGATGGAGGCCAACTTTATTATTTTTTACAACAAGAATGGCACTGCAGGCCAGCGGGGACCCACGGGGATCACCCTAGGGCCCCTGCTAGCCTGTGGTATTTATCCTGTGTATATAAAAATATAACCATAATTTATGTGGGGGCACATGAGGTGGGCGGGTTGTGTATTGGTTTTTATTACATATTGTAATTGTTATTGGTAGCCTAGGAGGTGCTGTGTGTATTTTTGTTTATTGTGGGTAGTGGTGGTGGGTGAAGGGGGTAGTAGCCCCAAGGATGGGTGTTTAGGCCTACTGGGTGGGTAGTGGGAGGGGTTAACTCCTTCATTATCTTAGCGGTATTACCGGCAAAGGTAATTAAGGGGTTAAGTCCACCCGCAAACCCCCCCCAAGGCCTAATCACCCACCATGGGCCAAATACCACCTTCACCCGCCCCCAATTCCCACAATAGGCATGGCACTGGCGGTTAACCCCTTCAATGCCTTAGCAGTTAGCCACTAAGGTAATGAAGTTGCCTGTAAATGCATTTTTATTGCCTGGAATTCATGCTGGGGGTCTCCGGTAGTGATATCAATGGATATCAGCTTCGGAGTCTCCCGGCATCAATCCGATGAAGGAAAAATGCAGTCCCAAAAAGTCCCATCTCGCCTCTTATCGAGAGCTTCTCACCACCTTCTTGCCAACTTTTTCGGGTGAGGTGATTTGGAGAGGAAATTTCAATTCTTGAGCGGCGATCAGCCTCGATAAGCATATCGGAGCTACTAGAATTGAGCAAGTTTGAGAAACTGGCAATAGGTGGCGTATCGCCATGCTTTTGATGTTTCTTTTTCTCGGCAAAAAAGCCTGCGCTTTTTGCTCTTATCTGCGGCTTATCGGGGTTTACTGAATCGCTGTAGGCTTTTTTGGCGATAAGCTGGTGATACTGTATGTGGCTTATTGCTGCTTTTTGCATGAGGCCCTCAATCTTTCGGTATCTCTCTACACACTCTCTACGATCTCTTGATGCCGGTCTTCTATTTCCCCCAGTGTCACTATAATGCTCTAATGCCTACAAACCTTATCACATGCTTCACCCTATATTCTTAAACTTCCTCGCTCTCAATGTCTACCTAGCATCTTTCTCTTATTTCCAAACTCTTCTGAAAACTCTACTATTTTATGAAATGTTTAAATAGTCCTGGATGTCCACTACACACTAAACAATATTATGTTATATATACTCACATTTACAATGCACTCACATTTACTTCTACTGTTTCTGTTAGTTTACTAATATGTGAAATAAATGGTAAGCTCTTCGGAGTAGGGACGTCTCTCTCTCAGTGTTACATTTACGGTATGTCTTAAGGAACGTATCCCATCTATATTATTATATTCTCTGTATTGTTATTGTCTTGTAAAAATTCTACATTTCTATGTACCTAGTTAGCTCAATAAAAACATACATACATATTCTAACAATTGGGGGCCTTATCCCAGTATTTAATTCCTACATTCTATCATGCCAATTTTCCTCAAATTTGCTTGAAAAATAATCTGTCCATGACGCTGCCAAAAACGCTGCCAAGTTTCACCCCACCTACAGTTTTACAAATATGCGCATATTTAAACAGGAGCTTAAACAAAAGCTTCCAGTTGACCCATAGCTATAACAGCTCAGTACAATTTACACAACAGCAGAGAAGATATTAAAGGAAAATATTATAAGAAATCATCAGAAATCGAACAGGTTATGAAGACATTTAGATTTACAAGGCGCAGGTTAGGGATCTCTAACAACATCACTTTGCTATGTAAAGCTTTTTCCTGAGCAATAGTGCAGCAATTTACATGGGATCGACATGTAAATGAGAATGCGAAAAAACCCTGTAATAAAACCAGCCTACTATAATCTGCTATTCTCTAAACCAGGGGTGGCCAACTCCAGTCCTCAAGGGCCACCATTAGGTCAGGCTATAAGTAAGTATATATCTCTGCTTCAGCACAGATGGCTCAGTCACAATGAATGGGCCACTGATTGAGCCACCTGTGCTGAGCAGGGATATTCCTAATACCTGGCCTGTTGATGGCCCTTTAGGAATGGAGTTGGCCATCCCTGCACTTAACCTACACAATTTAAAAATATACAATATTGCGTAGGTCTATCATTGGTTACAGTAGCTGGGAATACTGCATTAGTTTATTAGTTTATTAGCTGGGAGATGATAGATAGGGAATTGAGATCCTGTGGATAGAGAGAAAAGAGATAAAAAGCTGACTTCAGTCTAAACTTTCATCCACATTTATTACTTGAAATTTTTTTATCCTACATTCCCTTCCCCTCACATTAATCCAGACTCAAACAACCACAAGGAAATTACACATTTTAAGATTTTAAATCATTGCTAGGCATTACACAATGTAATTCTTTGGTAATATACAGCACTTAAAGTACATAACAATTACCTTTTTCAAGAGATGCTGTCCCATTTAGCAACATCTTGTGGAGTTACAGTAAGGTGAAAGCCCCTTGTTATGTTAATAATAATAATATTTTTCTCTTATATAGCACAATGTACGGAGCATGGTGCATAGAGTTTTGCAGGCACAATGAGTCGCTGCCCCCCAAAAAGCTTAAAAACGAATTTTCGTCTCAGGATCAGGGAGATAAAGTTATTTACTCATGGTGACATGGGGGCTCATTCTGTAAGGTGTGATAGCGCATATGATGTGCTATCATATTAAATGTCCCATTTACTATAATGGAGCTTTTCATGCAATAGCAATGTCATCTGCACTTATCACAATTTACAGAATAATCCCCATGAACAGGTGACACTTGGATTCAAACTGAGGTATCAGAGGCAGTGTTATTATCATTAAGCTTCTGCTTCAGCCTTACAGTATATCAATAATTGAACAGTTATTTTATCCTTTCCAACATAATTGTTCATCCTAAACCAAAACTGAAATAGATCGATAGATATAAAAAGTGTGTTGATTATATGTTACGTATATGATAAAAGCCCATATCTTAAACTATAGCAATACAACAATTCAACAAATAAATGATAGTACAAGATAATTAAAAGTCTTTGTAGACATTGTTTCTGTAGTGTTACCTTTAAATATAAACCTGTATAAACTGTCAACAACTTAAGTTCACGGTGTTAGAACTGAAGGACTATTTAGAGTGCATATTAGAATCAATGTATTGTGTATTCTGATAGTCAAGGACATTACATGTATTTCATGAATGCACTACCAATTATGAAAAAAAGTTTAGTCCAAAGTTTTGAGAGAACTTAAATATTTTTATTGAAAATATAATCAATAAAACCACAACATTAAAACGACAATACTCTTTATTGGAGAAAGATAAATCTGTATTTTCTGCAAGGATACATTGTACTATATCATTAAAATGGCAACTACAGTTTCTCATTCCCTCTGTGAATGCCTTTTTTCTGAATAGAACATCATTAATAGAGAAGTTCCAAAGTCAGTGAGAAGTTATATCAAAGTTCATGGCTCACATCTTTCATTTTATTTGATCATATGATATGTTAGAGCACAAGCACATATACTGAAAGTTTGTGAGAATTAATATAAGCTCATTTTTTACTTTGACAGAGCTTGGTGAAAATGTATACATTTTCCTGTAGTAAACATAGACATTTCAGGGGGACATTTTTGACCTTGAAGCAGTAAACACATATTTACTGTATATATGTTTGTTCCAAAAAATCTAGAACTAGGTCTCACTGATGAGGTTTATTCACTAAAGTATCCCAATTGCAGAATGTGTAAAAATCGGTGCAAAAAACACCAGCAAATTAACAATGAAAAAGAGTATCACTAAGTGCAATCATTTGCAATTAAAAAAAAAAAAAAGGAAAGAAATTACGACACCTGACAAGTCTTGTATGTGGGAGTGAGAGGAGGAAATCAGGGAGGCCTTGTAGAAGTCATGTTCATATTTGGAAATGAAGGCTGACATGAAAGGTTAACATCATTGAAAGCTGTGTAAGTCAGAACTAGGATTTTGAATTTTATTCTACAGGATATGGAAAACCAGTGCAGGTATTTGAATAGTGGAGCAGCAGATGAGGAATGGTAAGTGATGAGTCTGGAAGCAGCATTTTCGATGGATCGTATTCGGGACAGGCAGACGCGTGACAAAGGGGCGTATTCTAGCAAAACTTTGGTGGTGGAGGGACTAAGTGGGGGATTGAATGTGAGAAATAAAGCAGAAGGCAGAATCAAAAATGGCTGCTGTGCAGTGGGCTTGGGGTGTGTATGAGATTGTGGTATTATTAACAGTGAGGGAAAGGTTGGGTATTGGGGTGACAGTGAAAGGGGAAAATATCAGTAGTTCTGTTTTGGACATGTTAAGCTTCACAGAACAGTGGGACATCAAGGAGGAGACTGCAGAAAGACAGTTATTGACATCGAAGAAGAGAGAGGGGTAGAGATGCATTTGGCTGTCATCAGCATAGAGATGATACTGTAAGTCATGAGTGTATTACTGTAGTTCACCAAGAGAACAGGTATAGAGTTGAAGAGCAGTGTGACAAGGACAGAGCCTTGTGCAATACTGACATAATGTGGGAGTGAAGAAATGCTACAAAAGAAAACACAGAACGAGCGGTTTAATAGGTAATATGTGAACCAGGAGAGGTCTGTGTCACAGAGGCCAAATGAGTGGAGAGTGTGCAGGAGAACAGGTGGACAACTATGTTGAAAGCAGCAGGAGATCAAGGAGAATGAGTAATGAGAACTTGCGCTTATACTTAGCAGTGAATAGGTCATTGGTCACTTTTGTTAGTGCTTTCTAAGTGAAGTGTAGAGGGTGGAAGCCAGATTGTAAAGAGTCAAGCATGGAGTTGGAGACGAGATAATGAGTCAAGCGGTTGGATTCAAGCCACTGAAGTAGCTTCGAGGTCAAGTGGAGAAGAGAAATAGTGCGGTATTAAGAGAGGCTGGATCCAGAGAGTGTTTCTTTAGAATGGGTATGATGAGTGAATGTTTAAAGGTAGATAGGAATGTGCCGGGTGAGAAGAAGGTCAAAAAGGGGAGTTAGGGTAGATCTTAGTGTGGGAGAAAGTGAGCGAAAAAGATGTGATGGAGCAGGTTGTAGGGTTAGGTGATGAGAGGAGAGTGGAGAGCTCCTCCTCGTTAACATGGGAAAACCAGCTGAATATAGGTGTGCAGAGGGAGTTAGAAGGTGGGTGTGGGGCCTGACATGAAGAAATGTCTTGTCTGATAGTCCCAATCTTATCTATCAAGTAGGTGACAGGGTCTGGCGCTATGAGGGTTGAAGTGGGTGCTAGTGTAGTTGGGCACAGAAAGGAGTTAAAGGAATAATAAGCATTGAGGATTTGAGGCGTTAGTAAGAGAGAAGAAACATAGGGTTGCTTGGCAGCGGAAAGGGCAGTGTTTTAGGTGGAATCTATGATTTTATAGTGGCATAAATCTGCTTTTGTAGTACATACAGTACCATGTATATCTGCACACCTAGCACAGTCCATTTCTTTCAATTTACACACAACGATATGGATGCTGTTACACTAAAAACAGAACTGTTTCTGGGAGCCTGATAAAGGGGCCAGAGGCTGTGAAATGTTGCTGTTGTTGAAGTAAAGCTTCTTTGCTGAAATGAAAATTTCCCTTGGAGTAAATCATCTTCAAAGTGATCGAAGTGCAGCCATGGAAGTTATGTCACTGCTGGCAGAAGAGGCCATCAGAGTTGCCAGCTCGTCATGCATGCAAAGGCCTCTCCGCGCTGCGCGCATGCGCCTGAGCTTTTGCCGCCGGTGCACCTATACAGTAGGCGCCTGCTGGGCGCATCTGTTCAGTAGGAGCTGGCTGGATGTGCCTGTGCAGTAGAAGCTGGCTGGGCGCACCTGTGCAGTAGCCGCAAGCACCACACGCAGCACACGCACACACAGAGATGCACACAGAGACGCACACAGAGACACACACACACAGACACACACAGAAACAAACACACACGTGCACACGAGGAATTCACAGTTACTATACATGTAGAAGTGCAAATAGGTAAAATGATTGCCGCGTGCACGTGTTCTAAATCAAACTTCTTTGCATTTTGGCACTGAAATTGTGTTTTGATTTTTAATTAAAAACATCACCATCACAAATACAATTTCTGTGACAAAACAGTGACAGTGAAATACAATTTCTGTGACAAAACACAAAGAAGTTTCACTTAAAATGCGCGTGTTCGGCAAACACACACTTTTTTCTGTAACAGAATTCAGGCTGTTGTTTGTAAACTAAAAGAATCATATTAAACCAGCAACCATTTATTCAGCAGTCACATGAGTATTCTTCTGAATCACATACAGTACTCTGCTGGTTAACAGAGAAAACCTTTCAGTTGACCAATTTGCCTAAATGCACAAGTATAATTGTTTATTTAAGTTTAAAAAAGACAATAAAATATTATAAATACTCCTGGGCCCAGAGTAAGATTACTGTGTAAGCAGAAGACAGAAAACCCTTGAGAAAAATTAATTAACACTGCAAATATATGCTGACCATTTTTTATTCAACAGTTGTACGTAACCTATTTTGACATATGAACAAACTTGCTAAGATAATACTTTGACAAATCAGACACCTAGCTTGCTAAAACATGACACAGTGTGCCACATTCAATGTGTAGCACACCTCATGATTGTTAATTGGAAGCTACCATATTAGACTTAACAATAGAGCATATTTGTCTGAATCCTGATGATTACAAATATAATGGGGCAGTCACTCCGGGGATGAAAGTGAACTAATTCCAGTGACATATTTAAAAGGTCACATCTTGGTAATTGAAAACACTTATTTCCCCAAAATCTGACACCTTTAAACAAATTGATTATTTATGTTTGTGAATAGTGCACAACAATTTGTCATTTTCTATCAATGACACTGAATTTCAAAGCACCATCGGTCTGCATTGTATTATCAGTTATCTAAATGTACAAATAGTACTTGACATGTCTGACAGGTTCTTGAATAAGAATACAATTCTTCTTATATTTAATAAAAGCAAGATGAAATATTACAACATGGAATAATAGTCTCAATAATACCTTTGCAGATATAATTTCCACTAAGAAAATTACTTCTCTGAACATGTTGCTGCACAATATACAGTAAAAGATGTACATACAGTACTATAAAACTATCCACTGAGGATAGGGGAGTACAATATAATCAGTTCTAATGATGGGGAAACTAAAAGTGTATTTACATTTGTCATTAAACATAATTTCTTATGTTTACATTGTTTGACACAGTATTAGCTTTTCATGAAATATTATTTCAAAGATAAACAAATAAGACAATAAAAGTAACTTAAACAAATGTACACAAATGAAAATTCAGGATGTGTTTGCCTATGTTTAGTCTTACAAAGGGCTCCAGCTGTTGTTCAGATAATTCTCATGTGTATGGAGTGTATTATTTCAACCTTACGGTGCCTTGCCTGAAAAGTAACATATCTTAAAGGTTTATGCCCCAATTTCACAGCTTATTTTTCACGTCTGCAATATGTGTAGACAGTTTTTGCAAATCTTTGCAACCTTAAATAATGTTCCATCTTAAAGCAATATTATAAAACGGTACCATGGCTGATAGTGCTGCGTTACATGATAAAGTGATAATTTCACTAATGATATTTAACTAAATAAATTATGTGATAAACAATTGACTACATATAAGTTAATAATGAAATTAAAGTGATTTCTTTATTCTTGTATCAGATAAATCAGCTTCAGTCATTTATTTTTAATAAATGCAATCTTTTATTTTGTTCTTTGATACTGTTTCTATGAATGTGACTTTAAAAATTCAGAATTAAAGTGCAAGGTTTATTCAGAAGTTCCATTCTTCTTGCATTGCATGTCAGATATTGTTTGAAACCTTGTTACATAGTTACATAGTAATAGAGGTTGAATAAATGCATATGTCCATCAAGTTCAACCTATGTTAAAACCTCTTAAAACAATAATGACAGTAATCTTGCAGTGTATAGATCGTGTTAGAGGTCAATGTTTTCGCATCATCTAGAATACGTCAATCAAACTGCTTTCTATCTTCACTGAAGTTGGCCCTGAATGTATCTGAGGCCCTCCCATGAGTCTCCTTTCTAATAAGGTTTTGTCTCTACAGGCTACTTCTCCTGGGAATTTGAATGATGTACTCAATGGTGGGAGATTTTCAATCAAGCTTTTTAAATGCAGAGGTAGTAACCAACAGTTTAGAGAAATGTTGACACAGGACAGATGCAATCTCTGACAATCTGCTGCAATAAATGAAAAGAAAGAAAATCATCTGAGGGCTTGATTGCTGACTAAAATAATAACATATTTAGGCCACACACTTATGCTATGAATAGTATATCACACAATTTGTTTCTGTATTGCAGAATGATTTGATATTTAGATTATTGAGTCCTTATTATTAATACAGCTGTCATAGTCCTGTCATGCTTGTCATAGTTCCCATTTTAGGTGTCCACTTTTAGTGAGTTAATACAAGCTGTGATGGAATACAGAATATTCAAAGGTACAGGCATGCCGGATTGCAACTTGAAGCAAAATGTTGTTACTACAGTTACCATATTAGAAAAATATATGACTGTATGGTACATTTATATAGATATTATATATATTATATATATATATATATATTATATATATATATATATATATATATACACAGTTTATGTTTTATTGGGGAATTAATTGTGCAAATATTAACCGCTTCAGTGCCCTATGGACATACAAGGCACTGTATGTCATGAGAGCCGGCACTTGAGGGACTATTGTGATGTATTAGTTATGTGCAGCCGGCAGTTCCTTAAATCATCCTCTGCTGGTTGCGCCAGCTCATCTGCACCAGTTCATCTGCACTTCCATGAAGTGCAGATGAGCCTACATAACTTAGATCATTAAAAGTTATATGTGTTAAAGTATTTAGATTCAAACGGTAAAATAAAAAAGTCCTAAAGTGTGCTTTTGGAGAATTATATCAGATCTCATTGATGGATACATGAGGAGAGGAGACATTTACTTGTGTAATTACCACATATGTTTGTAAGATGCTGAGTGGGGGGCAGTGTGTTACTGGGTATGTGTGTGTAAGTGTGTGTACAAAATGTGTGTGTGTAAAAAAGAGATGAAGAGAGAGAAGAAGAGAGAGAGAAGAAGAGAGAGAGAAGAAGAGAGAGAGAAGAAGAGAGAGAGAAGAAGAGAGAGAGAGAGAGAGAGAGAGAGAGAGAGAGAGAGAGAGAGAGAGATATGGTGGGTGTGTGTGTGTGTGTGTGTGTGTGTGTGTGTGTGTGTGTGTGTGTGTGTGTGTGTGTGTGTATGTGTGTATATGTGAGATGGTTGTCCTTGCATCCTTGGCATGTTGTCCTTTGAAAGGTGTGGATGCTGAGTGGTCAGTTGAAAAGTAAGGTATAAACAGGACTTACACAGAGAGACAATATATAAATTGATGTGTATTCGAGGAGCTATACAAAAATTTGTTTAAAGTGCCAAATAGTGTTAAGTCTCTCCTTGTGAATTGTGTTGAAAGTGAAGTGCCCTGCTTGTTATCTGGTGAATTTAAGCAGATGTTTGGTTCTGTGGTGGGTGACCCTACATTTGATGTCACAAACAGGATAGTAGAACACCGAGGCAGGAGATGACTGACAGGCACAATGACATTTGCACATTTGATAAGAATGTATGGACTGTATCACTGTGAAATAACATTATACTTTACTCTTTGAGTGTGTCCTGGTTGCCAAAGTTCAGCGGTAAGGAGATGACAGTTTGTATAATTTTGAAAGAAAAAAATGAGGGCCTTTTTCATGCAGTATCAAGTGACAGATAAACAAAAAGCTGCTATGATAATTGGACATTTGGATGGAGTTGCTTGCCTGCTGAAGATATAAATACAGTTGAAAAATATATTTGAACTCCTCAGGAGTGCATTTGACACCAGAAGTGAACAGCATCAAGTATCTACATTTACTACACCTGCTTACACATTTCATGCTGTATGTATGAGACTAGAAATTCAAAATGCAACAGACTACCAGCATCAAAAGGCTCTATCATATTCTATCAGTGAAAACTGTATGTCCCACATGAAAAAATATCACTGTCTTCCATCACATCTCAAAATACTCATGAACTGAATTGTAGTCCAACTCCAGGTATTGGGGATCAAATTATAAAATCAAATGAGATGTTAAATGGAGTTACAGAAAAATGGTGCAGTATTTATATGGCAGACAAGAGCAATGCCACATTCACAGCAGAAAGCTACAAGGTGCAGCAGAGCAAACCCTACTTGGAAATGACAGACCCCATGGAGGAGAAGAAGGTGAACACAAAAAAAAAGGTTTTCAGGACAGTCCAACAATTTGATGCACAAACTGTGCAAAAGGGGGCAGAGGTACATAATGTGATAAATCCAGACAGAAATCCACTTAGAGGCAGTAAGGGTGCCGCAAACAATAAATTACATAAATGCAACAAACAACATAAACACTTTGGAAACAACTCCCAGCAAGATGAATACCAAAACAGACACTATACAAGAGGAACTGAAAGTACGGCAAAAAAAGAGAGCCACCCACAAAAACTTTGCCCATATTGGGGATTGCATTGCAATGTATGCAACTCACTACCAACTGAGATCATGCAGAGGTCCATCTCTTATTGACTTAACGTATAGCTGATAAAAAAAATCCCATTTATTTAAAGCATTCAGTTACCTGTACAGTATTTACTTTGCAATGGTTAAAAACATAGATGTTAACGCATTTTAGTTTTTTGCCTTCTGTTTAGAACTGTTATGTTTTTTAGGAAAATATAATTGTATGTTATGTTAAGTTTATACATTTATAAGTTTAGGACTGGTAAGCCTACATATATAGTATGTGTGTTAAATACACTGTAGATTTTTTACATTATATTATTAGGTAGATATACACGAGGACATGCATATTTCAGTGTTAGTGAATGTGTAATGACCCAAAGTAAGGAGGCTGCGTATGTTTGTGAAATTCTGGGTATGTATGTGTGTGTTTGTGTGTGTGTGTGAGAGAGAGAGAGAGAGAGAGATGCTGGGTACGTTTGTCTAAAATGCTGGGTATATATGTGTATGTGTGTGAGATGCTAGGCATGTGTGTGTATGTGTGAGATGCTGGTCCAATCCAGGTAGAAACAGGACTTACACAGAGAGATATGTATAAATTGTTGTGGATGTGAGGAAATGTAAATAGATTTTTTTTATTTCCAAGTAGTGCTACTGTAAGTCTTCCTCCTCACTCTCCTTGTGAATTATGGTAAAGGTGCCTGCTTATTATCTATTCTTGTGGATATACATAACTATGGCCTTGCTCCATTGTTTTGGGGTTTTCCTGTTCTTCTAGGGTCATATAATGTGTTTTGCATGCATTTTCTGTACTTCTTTCCCAGCTTCTTTCAAGATTATAGTTGTACAGTAATTCCAATTTCCCCATGGGGAATTTCTATTCTTCATGGATTTTATTGCCTGTGCCACTTCTTCTGTAAGGATGCATGTTATATCGTTGGTTGTCTCTTTCTTCCTTTGCTGGATTATGTCCTGTGTTATCGGTTTTGTTGACAATTTCATGTAAAAGTCCTCCACTCTCGTTATGATGTGTGTAGTCTTAAATTGCTGAGTTTGTGTGCAATGATTGTCCACGATATGTGTCCACTCATACTGTATATGCCAATATGAAACTGCTATTTTGTAAGCCTTGAATCTTAAGGTTTTTCTTATAAAATTACACTTTGTGCATTTTCGTCTGCACTGTTGTTTGTTCTCTTTTCCTTAGATCCACTGGAACCATCTGACATCCTATCCAAGACAGGTTCACTATTGCCACTGATTGGGATCATGCCAGTATTGATTGCTCCATTGTGAGCGGGAATTTTGGAGGCTTTTTTACACACACATTTTTCAATATGTACTTAGCAATATTGTATTATGTAATTTTCCTTTTTTACATGGTATTCACCACCGCTACTTTTGGAGAAAATATATCATCTGAAAGATATGTAATTTAATATAAAGGCATATCTGGCATTTAAAACAATTGTGATAGTAAATTATCAGTGCTCACAGTACAGTCACAATATTATATTACAGCAGCTAAGCTTCCATACAAACAAAACAATGCACCCTCTTGTGGTTACTGGAAAGAAATGCAACTGCCACATCATTCTATTTTTAGGAGGTGTTGTATGAAAGCAAATACAAATGTTTTTTGATGTATAGCATCACTTGCTGTCTGCAGCTGAAGAATGTACTGATACAGTAGTTAATTTTTAAATTTTAAACAATGTGCTGTACAGTGATGTGTTCACCAGTTCAGTCCTGGAAGAGTTATTATGCAGAAAAAAAAACAATAAGAAATGAATACACGGCCAAGCAGAATTTTATATATCCTAATAACATGTGTGCACTATGCAAATTAATTACTCCTATTGACACTCCTCAAATTACAAGCCCAAGTACACAAGGGAAAATTATAACAAAAGGGTTATTCATTAACTGTGCAGCAGCGATAGCATTCCTGGTATATATATCTCAGGAGCTTGTCCGGGATGGGAAGGGAGCGAAGATAGCAGGGATACACCATGAAAAATAAAAAATAAATGCATACAATAGTGTAATAAGTTCTTTTCAATCTGGATAAAACATGTATGTCTTGGCTCTATAGCAATGCCTACTTACAGCAGGTCAAAAGGTAAAAAGCATTGATCTACACAGCAGGTAGAAAGGTGTCAGGATCTTCAGGAACAACAGCCCAGGTTTACAGCATAAGAAATCAGCACCTCAGCTCAGCTCAGACGTCAGTAGATGTGAGTGGATCAGAGACATGCAAAAGAAAGGCAGACCATAGTGTCGATCGTGCATAAAATTTATATAAACAAACAACAAATTTTAGGAATTGTACTCACATTGTGTACATAATCATAGTTCACATAACGCTTTACTTGAGGCAAATGGAGTGCTGGTTCAGTGTGGAGCAGCTCACCGGGGATCTTCTCCTTAGACTCACAACAGACCGGGTGGGAGATGGCGTCTGACGTCACATCCGCTGTTGGGGTGACGGCATCCGGTCTTGGAGGCAAACGGTGGGGGAACTCAGCAACTCTGAAGCCTTCAGTAGAAAGAGCAGCTGCAGCAATGAAAGTGGCTCTACGCGTTTCGTCGTACTAGACAACTTCCTCAGGAGCAATGAAACGCGTAAGACGAAACGCGTAGAGCCACTTTCATTGCTGCAGCTGCTCTTTCTCACTGAAGGCTTCAGAGTTGCTGAGTTCCCCCCCCGTTTGCCTCCAAGACCGGATGCCGTCACCCCAACAGCGGATGTGACGTCAGACGCCATCTCCCACCCGGTCTGTTGTGAGTCTAAGAGAAGATCCCCTGGTGAGCTGCTCCACACTGAACCACACTCCATTTGCCTCAAGTAAAGCCTATGTGAACTATGATTATGTACACACAATGTGAGTACATTCCTAAAATTTGTTGTTTGTTTATATAAATTTTATGCACGATCGACACTATGGTCTGCCTTTCTTTTGCATGTCTCTGATCACTCACTCTACTGACGTCTGAGCTGAGCTGAGGTGCTGATTTCTTATGCTGTAAACCTGGGCTGTTGTTCCTGAAGATCCTGACACCTTTCTACCTGCTGTGTAGATCAATGCTTTTACCTTTTGACCTGCTGTAAGTAGGCATTGCTATAGAGCCAAGACATACATGTTTTATCCAGATTGAAAAGAACTTATTACACTATTGTATGCATTTATTTTTTATTTTTCATGGTGTATCCCTGCTATCTTCACTCCCTTCCCATCCCGGACAAGCTACTATTGAAAGGAATCTGTACACATTCCTGGAAGGTTGAGAATTTGATCAGTGATCACCTTGACACATTTTATTTTGAATTTTAATTTTGTGCACTATTTGATCACAGATTGGGTGTGGTTAGCGCCGGTAACAAATCACTTTAAGTTCATATATATCTCAGGAACCAGGGGGTCCCCGGAGCTGAAATGGACATAGTTCCACTTCAGATACCCCATGCTTCCCACATATGTAAAAAAAACAAGGCGTGGAGATGAACTTCAGCTTTAGTACATTGATGCTAGAAAATGCAAGGACAATATTCCTCTTTGTATCAATTGAACCCTTTTGCTGCAGAAAGAATGGTGGTAACAGAGAGATGACAGTCTTCTGATATTGCGACCATGTGACAGCTTGGGGTAGCCAACACGTGGTCACAGTCAGACCACAAGTGATACAAACGGGAGTGGAGTATCCGTCCGATCTCATTACCTGCTCAAATGCAGCAGTTAATGCGGCCTCCCCCTAGAAACAAGCAACAATATTTTTCAATGTGGCAATATTTACTGACCCTATCATGCACAGTATGTTCTTCTTTGGAATATTAGTTCGAAAGATATCTTTAAGAAAAGGTTAGACATCTTTTGAGAAAGGAAAGGTATACATACAGTATATATAACAATTAATTGTGGACTTAATGGGTTAATGGGGTGGCCTCACACTGATATCTCCCCCCCCTACAATGTGATGTAGAATAACTATAACTATACAGAAGGTATTGCCACTCCCTTGTACTGTATGTCTTGTGACCACTGATGTCACAATAGGGAGATAGAAGATTATATATAGCTCCACCAAATATTATAGAAACAGGTTCTTCAGAATTTAGACTGGGATCCTCACTGTGAGTTCTGTAAATAGTTAAGTGTCCTGCCACGGTTTGTTGTTTTCAGGTAGGAACGTGCCCTTTAAGTAAGTGTCAGTAGTAATGGTCTGAGATTGTTCTCACTATTGAAAATAAGGAAGCATGCTTTCGGTAAAGACTTCTTGGCCCAATTGTAAGGTTTGTAGTGTAATTCTGATCAAATAGGTATGGAAGAAGTCTGCAGTACATAGTAGCGGGTTACTAATTCAGCTGCCCGAAGTGTTTTCCTGATGAGGCCCATTTGATGGGGTGCATTACTAACTCTATGCAAGAGACTGTCAATTTACCCCTTAATGTGGGTAACAAGTATAAGTACCTCTCCAGCAAAAGCATGAGAGCTAACCGGGGATGAAGTCTAGAGTATTATGTTTTGCCATGAATTTCTATAGGGTAAGGGGAGCTGCACACCACATGGAATAAAGTAAAGATACTTGCAATTCACCGGTGCTCCTGGTTCAGGGATATCTGTCTAAAAATCTAGTATATAGAAAAAAAGAATGATCCAGGGCAACTTCGGATTTTCTTAATGAAATTTAATCAGTACAAAACACAACGTTTCATCCTTCAATAGGACTTTCTCATGTGACTGGTTAGCAGATAGTGTGGAAATGTCCAGTATATATAATTATAACACCCATGTGAAAATACTTAATCACCAATTACCCCCTGTGAATACACGATAGCCTGCAGCTGACTTCTTAATCTCCTCTGTGGTCTGACTCCCATTCCGGTCGCGCTGATGTCATCAGATGGCTCCTGCGTGGTGACGTCATCATCTGGTTCCTCCTTGCAGTGCGTTCCGGTGAGGAGACATCGCGAGAACACAGGACGACATGGGAGCAACTAAAGAAGGAGGAGCAGGAGGAAGACGTACGCGCGACTCTGTGCCTGACCAGGCAGCCGAAGTTGCCCTGGATCATTCTTTTTTCTTTTTTTGCCATGAATTTCTGTCAGGTGGGATTTATGTCAATACCTGTGGAGCCTTATTGATTTATATTATATAAAGCACCTTTAATGTTTGAGAAAAGTACCTGGTGCCCATCCTTTTTCTATCTGCTTATTAATGCTCAGCCAGCACCTACAAAGCACCCTGAAAATGTATGAGGGACTGAGAACTGCAATGTATATACTGTAGTCAATCTGATGTAACCTCTTTGGAGTCAGGCAAGGAGTATAATATAAGAAAAATAGGAAGAATATTGATCCAGGGATACTTGATTGCCATTACTGGAGTCAGAAATGAATTTATTTTTCCCCTTATGAGACATCACTGGGGTTTTTTGTTTGTCTTCCTGTAGATCAATAAACTGTATATATAAATATATGATACATTTAACATAGGTTGAACTTGATGGACATATTCATCTTTGAACCTCATCTACTATGTAACTACATGTTTTTAAAGATATATTTTTTCCCTTTTTTTAAAACTTTTTGATGAATTGCTTATTTTATCTTTATTGTATGGGTATTGTAGTGTTTGGATTGTTCTTTTTCCTAAACAATTTTGAAAAAACCTAGCGGGGAAGAGGGAAGGAGAGGAGATTTTCTGTTGACCAAGCTAGTCAGAAACAAAAGGGGCAGGTTGACTGGGAACCCCTTAATTTACAACCTTAACATGTTAACGGATTCAATAACCTTGACTACATCTACATACAGTATAATATGACAGTGTTTTGTAAATTAATTAATATGAATATACATTACATTCCTTGGTTTATTAAACCTTGGACTTTTTTAATTTTAATTTTGAATTAAATAAGCTCAAATTGCATACTGTTGTAACCATTATTGTAATAATATCATGTATATCTCTATAGTATATTTTTATTTATGAAGTGTCCACAATGTATGCAGTGCTTTACAAAAGAAACCATACAATATGCGGTACTATAATACAATAAGTGCAACAAACAAAATATCCAAACAGGACTTTGTTCCACCTTGTCACGATGGTTACAGATCTTTACTTTTTATTGTTTTTCTTTCTCTTACTGTAGATACTGCCTGTGGAGGTTAGCTGCAAAGGGGAGATAGATGGGCTGTATGTATTTTATCTGCTGTTTGAGTAAGATTTGTTTTTAAATAATATTCATTTACAGTATCTCTTGTCTTTTTTTAATTTTATACCTGTTGGGCTCTTCAATCTTATCCTCTTTACACCTACAGTCATGTTATATGTTATGTCTTCCTTTATATTTTGCAGTACGGGTCTTACCTCATTTTCCTGCTTCAAATCTGAATGACTTTGTTATGGTCGGCACTGTACTTTTCAGAGAGGTATATCCTTTGCATTAGGAGTTGTATTATACTGTATAAGCCAAGTTATTTTAGTTTCTTAATTACAATTGATGGACTGCAAAAACAAATTTGACCAGACTTCTAGAAGTAAATGTGGCTTGGCAGTGTACTCTCTTTTCTATTAATTCCACGATATCAGTTGAGATAGTTGTTCAGTCAATCTGAGTGATATCAGGGTTTAACCACTGGCACACCAAGGGTGCGCTATTCAATCTGTAACCTTATGTAACCCAACTTAACAATATTAATACTCATCACATTTTGCAGGTCTTGTATCTTCTGTTTCTTTTATGTCTACTCAATGGGTATCTCTTTGGTGATCACAACGTTTTTCAGAATCTGAGGCTGTCAGTGAAAATGTTCTGAGCTGTGCAGATGATCTTGCATCCCATGTTGCTCGCACCTGGTTTGGTCCTTACACACACTGCTTATGATACTTCTTCGGTTTCCTTTGATCAGCTTTACTTCTCCTAATCCCTTCAGGTTCACCAATGAAAGAATTACTTCCCATTCTACCTTAAGTTTGTTTCTTTATTATCTTGGTTTACAGGATTCAGCTGTGTTACAGCAGCTACAGAAGCTCTTTACTTCTGTGAGGTGTGTTTACATCTCCAGCTCTTACATAGCAGCTTAAGTCTTTTTCTCCTCACCCGACCATTCACCATATGCTGACATCTTCATCATTGAGCCACGGAGGGTCTACAGTTTACTGTATAGTAAATTGTACAGTGATAATTATACTGTATATATATATATATATATATATATATATATATATATATATAATAAGTATATATAAGTCCCCACTCACCGGCGCTCGGCGCTTATGTAAACAAAACAATCTAACTTTCCATCGCGCTCAATGCCCCCCCCGCGTGCGTAAATGACATATATATATAATACTACTATCTTCCGAATGCTTTCTGCGACAATTTTCTTCCTGGAAGGATTTTGCAACACATTTGAGACGTTTATTCATGTTCTTTTCTGAAAGTACGCCAGGTCAGCTGCTTGTAAATTGAGAGTCCACCGATGAAATATCCTGTCAGGGATCATGGGAATGATCATCATTTGATGAGCTTTGGACTTATAATACTCTACTATATAATCATGAGTTATTTACTAAAGGACCACAAATGTGCTTTCTGGAATTTTGTTTCTCTTTTTATGTTTCTCGTTACTGGATATACTTACAATTATAGAGTGGCAAGCTTTTGGGCATTGGTATCAATGTAGTTTGGATTGCACCATTATGAGTGAGAGTAACCATCTAAGCACTTTTGTAATTTAAATTGTCATATGTATGGAGGTGTTTTCTGTGTTTCATCCATCAGATTCACTATATACGTTTCCCTCCCAGCCATTTCTATTATATCCTTTCCCCGTTTGGGTTCATTTATTCATATATGATGAGTTATATTTGTGCTTTGGTTATTAACTATGTCCGTTTTCTATACATTGGGTTTACATAGTCAGTATCCCTTTAAAACTGAGGGATATGCACATAAGCTCCCTCTAATGCGTGTAGTGTTCCTACAAGGTAGTGCTACTGTTTAGCTTGGCCACGCATGCACAATTAATCTAAAGAGGGATCCTGCTGCCAGCTCTCTGACAACATAAGCTTGCGACACGCAGGGATACCGAGCGTCTACTGATGATGTCATCGCGCGCATGGGCATTGGATTGCATCTACGATCGTAGTACCTTGAGCATGCTAAGGTAATGGGATTTCCCTAATTTTCTCACCTGGCTGACGGCGCTTTTGGTGGGTAAATTTTCCTTTTTAAAGCCTATTCATCATCCTGCCTACCCCACCGCTCTCAGTTGAAGGTATCTGCCGAAACGCGTAGGAGTGGGTGCTGTAGGCAGGATCCCCTGGTTTGTCCCCTCTTAGGGACACCTACACTGGCGACACACTTTATTCGAGCTCGGCTAGTCCCACGAATTCGGGTATACCCGGGTGTATTGAGGTTTGTGACTGTTTTCTGCCCGAGTGCATTGAGGTATTTTCCAGGCAGGGATTGAAGCATTTTATTCCCGCTGGCTGCAATACTGCACAGTATATATATATATACTGCATTACAATTCATGAATTTATGCCATCTGGTAGACACGCGAAGCATTGCAGCCTATTAAATCCTAATCATTATCATTTAACAGATCAGCCGCCCGTCAGTCAGGCATGAACCCAGGCTGGGAAGGCAAACGCAACGGGGCTTGTCAGAGGTGAGGAGCGGCGCATTCCAGGTATCTGCCAGGTACATACTGGGTATTTGCTCGAATAAAGTGTGTCGGTGCAGTAATTATGTTTTGAGCAATTGCTCCATGCTTTCCTTATGACACTATTTGGTTTTGATGCTTAGGTGACATGTGATTCAGGGTATTTCATTTTTGGAGTGTGCCTTTCCAAGTTTCTCACCCACTGCTCTGATTATTGCACATTTGTGCTTTACCTTCTAGGGATTACTGTTTATTACTCCCGTGAATTGTGGATTGGGTGTTCTGATTTGTCTACTTGGTTAGAGCTATTTCCTCCATGTCTTAGCCCTTATCTGCAGTACTAAGCCTGCCTCTGTTTGACACACTCAAGGGTACACACTCTTTTCATCTGATACGCTGTGTCTATTTAGAATTGCATGTTAGAGGATAATTGCCATGCTTTACGTACAAGGGATCTATGCCTGATTTTAAACATTCTATGCTTTCTTTTATATATGTAGCCAGGTCTCCTCTGGCTGTCAGCACCTCCCTCCCCTCGAGCGCGATCGCGGGTACCGCCGAGTCCCAAGGCGGCCCCCAAGCCGATCGCAGGGGTGAGGGCGGTCAGGTCCCGGCTCGGGGGTTGCTGGGGACGCGTGCGGCCGGTTGCCAAGGCCGCACTCGCGTCACAGGGATCCCGGCGCTCTCGGGGCCGGGCGGTGAGGGTGCCGACATTGCGCATTAGCTCGCGCATGCGCAGGGATGACCCAGAATCAGGAGAGCCCCAGATAGCTCGCGCATGTGCAGGGAGGCCGCGAGAGTTAAGGAGAAGTTGAGCGAGAGTAGGGGCAGTACAGGAGAGGTTGCGGCGGCCATTAGGGATTCGCGCAGGCGCAGGGAAGGCGCGCACACGGCCCCAATGTGTTTCTAGGCTCCATGGGACTACAACTCCCATGGGGCATAGCGAGACAGGCACCAGGTGCCTCATAGGAGCCAATAGGGCTGTCGGATTGCACTGGGCCAGAAAGGATACATTTTGCGTGCTTAGCCCACGCTGGCAGTTGGAGTCAGAGAGCTGTGAGGGAAGGAAGGGTGCGGGGAGTGAGTGCAGCTCCTGCACCCAGATAGGTACCCACACCCCAGGTAGGCCCCAACTCCCCATTAGGTTAGTGGGTCTGGAGAGGGGCTGTAGCTGTTCTAGTCACCTTGAGGTAGCGCTAGGGGTAGGATGCCTGAAGGGATAGCCTGCTAACGAGGTCAGGAATTCTGGAGAGGATCTGCACTAGGCTAGCCAACAGTAGGTAGACGCTATAGGCAGGCACCTTGTTGCTCAGCGCTTTGGCTGCGATCATCCAGTGGGTCTCAGCTTGTTGCTGCAGGCACTGGGAAGAGTAAAGGGGGATGAGGCAGGTTATTAACCCCTGTAGACCCCTAGGAGTTTCCCCCAAAGCCATTACAGGTTGCTGTGCTGTAGGGACGGCCTATCGTAATCGCGTCGTGTCACGTAGTGCTGTAGGGACAGGCCCTATGTTAGGGATCCTGTCACAGTAGGGTAGATTAGATAGGGACTCAGCGGACGCTGCAGTTCCTGCTAAGAGGTTCGGATCCAAGTTGGGGTCCGCAGAGACTGTTTCCAGGTTGGGATCGCCCCTGGCGGTCCGCGTGCAAGGAGGCTGGTTGGGGATCAGATGATGTCATCCTACGACTGATCCTTTGTGAAGTCCTTGCAGGTCCGAGTGCAGGAGCACTCGGCAGCCCTGACCATAGGACAAAAGGGGGTTGGGCTGTGGGCACTGTGGGGATGTTATATGGATGTTATATGGTGGTGATGTTATGAGTTCAATTGTGATGTATTAGTTATTGTTTATTCATTCAGTAAATCTGTTATCCATAATACTGGTGTATGTGGTTTCTGAGTGGGTTCCTATGTTAGGGTCATTCTACATTTCCATAGAATCCTACATAGGTGGAGGCGCTGAAACCGAGACCATTCCAGAGGATTCACCCCAGGCTCTCACTAGCGGAGGCTCAGGCCTCCTGTGAGCCTGCAGGTATATGCACCACACCTGGTAACACTATATGTTCCTTGCACCCACAATATATTTGTGATTGGGGGGGGGGAATACCCGTTACATTTGGAGGCGCTGCTGAGATACCACCTGGGGTGTCCT
Organism: Ascaphus truei; assembly: GCA_036426205.1. Taxonomy (NCBI): domain Eukaryota; kingdom Metazoa; phylum Chordata; class Amphibia; order Anura; family Ascaphidae; genus Ascaphus; species Ascaphus truei. The sequence continues at coordinate 368,285 of WSYH01000055.1, forward strand.
GTTCCATTTTTTTTCCAAATTGTCCCGTTCCTATTTTTGTCACCCTATTTGTAAAATCTGGACACGAGGTACTTGCCTGGGCTTTGAGGCAATATCTAGAACCTGGCCAGGTAGTGGCGGTAGGAGGCGCATTCCCGCTATTATACCCACGGTCAAGGTCCGGGAGTATATGTGTAAAATTCCTGGGTGGCCGTACTCATGTGTCTTAGATGAAGAACAAGATCCCACGTCCACATGGAAAACCATACTTTTTGTGGTAACCCACACTGCGGATATATGCCTGGCAGGGGCACCGTCTGTATTGTTTATGCCCGGGGCCCCGTCTAAGGGGTACCCCCTAGTCTACGCAGACCAAGCAAAATGGCGTCTCCCGCCAAATCAGGAGAGTGCACGTGCTGCTGACTGCCAACCTTCACAGCAAGATGTTGCAACAATCTGTCCGGGTTTGGCGCGAAAATCAGAGCCCCTACCCTGTGATGTGAGTGACTCAGCGCAGAGCCAGAACCACTCCCTTGTAGAAAGTGCCCTTCCTTCAGATTCCACCAGGGGGAGCAAGTTCGGTTATCTTCAACCATACGTTGACGCCGTAATAGACTATTTGTTCTCTGAGGATGAGATGATGTATGAGGATGAGATAGACTGTCAGGGGATACACCCTAATGTGTATGTGCCCTGGCGAACGCCAGGAATGGAAGTCCTTGCACTAATGTGTCCCTGCCTGCAAGAAGCCTATGGCGAGGGAGCTACTTTGTCCCAGTTACTAATAGACTTCAAGACAACCGAGGTGGACGGGGAACCGTGTATACAGTGCTTTAGTCCCACCTGTGACTGTTCTAGAGGCGCACTGGCGTGGGAACCCAAATGTGATTGCTGCGGTGCAATTTTCTTGACACCTATTGTACCTCTGTCTACAGAGCCAGCTAAGGAGCCAAGCGAACCATTGGCGGAGAAGAGTGCGACCGCAGTGTAGGTACCGGAGCACGCCAGCTTCGTACCAACAACCACTGGCTGTATCGCAGAAGACCCCGGTGACTCCCGTGCGGAGGATACTATTGTGATATCCTCCGGGGAAGAGGTTGAAGTCCCATCGGTGGCGATGCGCCTACCGGCGAACCACCCCAGCGGTGATGTAGAGGAGACAGATGAATCACTGGGTAAGGTGTCTATACCCCGTCTTCTTTTAGTGATTCCAGCGACCAACCGCTCGTGGTGATGCGCCTGCTGGCGGACCACTCTAGTGAAATCATCGAACCAACTATTTTGGCGGATACAGAGCCTGCTGTGGGTCCATGTGCCCTAGAGGAGGTGTATCCAGATGTTGCGGACCCTGCTGTGGGCCCGTGTGCCCTACAACGGCCAGTCCGGACTACTACGATGGTACCATCGGTCCTAGGCTTGGGACCTGTACCTAACGAAGACAAGGGTGAGTCGACTGCCCCAGGGGTGTTGGGGGTGAGCCTCCAGGTGACCGCGGAGCATGATAGTTCCTTAAGTCTGGTCACCAGGGCGAATGGCTCCCCTCTGCATCGCGTCCTGGTGGAGGTGTCCTCCTTAGAAGGTAGCTGTCCAGTGGTGCGAGTGGACCCGTACCTACCTGATCGTGTTCCAGATGAAGAGGAACCCATCGCAAGCCAGCGGAGTGGTGAGGAACCTCCTTACTTCACACCAGCTCCTTATCTGAGTGTGAGCTCGTGCGCTCCGACACAAATGGTCCCAGGACTGGGATCCAACGCTCCCGAGTTTCCAGCGAGTAAGTGGACTGCCCCAGAAGTGCCGGGGGCAGGTCCCAAGACAGCCGAGGTGGGAACTGACAGCGTCCCCGAGGACCTGTTGGCCACCGTGAATCACCGCAGTAGTAAGGTATATACCCTTTACCCCCTGCCAGGTGAAACAGAGACTTTGAGGAAAGAGACATTGTCCATTGCTCACTTCCCAGTGGAAGCCTCGCCAGTATGTAGGGACAAGGACTGTGTGGAGAGAGATTCAGGGAAAGCTGCCTCCTTTAAGCCCAAAAAGGAGCGCTCCATTCACCATGTAGTGTACCGCGGGAAAGGTCCTGGCCTCCTGGCCTACCGCATCCATGCCGCGGATGGCCAGGTAAAGGCCTGGTTAAGAGACATTGTACTATTCCTTCAACCAGGGGGAGGAAGTAGTACAGAACCGATCACTGTCACTCCAGAGTGTACTCTCCAAGAGGTTTTTCTGGGGGAGGCTCGCGGATGCAAAAGTGAGGTACCCCCACATGATGAGATAGGGGCACCCCACAAATGGCCTCAGCTCGCTTCGAGTATCGTATGTGGAGTGCATTGTAACCTCAGGTTTAAAGTCACAATTGATAAGTTGTACATATGCACTGCATTTTCATTGTATAACTGTGTACCAGGTTATGTCGTTCCCCAAGCGGTGACGTTGGGTTTTTCACCAGGGGGAGAGTGTAGCCAGGTCTCTTCTGGCTGTCAGCACCCCCCTCCCCTCGAGCGCAATCGCGGGTACCGCCGAGTCCCAAGGCGGCCCCACAAGCTGATCGCAGGGGTGAGGGCGGTCAGGTCCCGGCTCGGGGGTTGCTGGGGACGCGTGCGGCCGGTTGCCAAGGCCGCACTCGCGTCACAGGGATCCCGGCGCTCTCGGGGCCAGGCGGTGAGGGCGCCGCCATTGCGCATTAGCTCGCGCATGCGCAGGGATGACCCAGAATCAGGAGAGCCCCAGATAGCTCGCGCATGCGCAGGGAGGCCGCGAGAGTTAGGGAGAAGTTGCGCGAGAGTAGGGGCAGTACAGGAGAGGTTGCGGCGGCCATTAGGGATTCGCGCAGGCGCAGGGAAGGCGCGCATGTGGCCCCACTGTGTTTCTAGGCTCCATGGGACTACAACTCCCATGGGGCATAGCGAGACAGGCACCAGGTGCCTCATAGGAGCCAATAGGGCTGTCGGATTGCACTGGGCCAGAAAGGATACATTTCGCGCGCTTAGCCCACGCTGGCAGTTGGAGTCAGAGAGCTGTGAGGGAAGGAAGTGTGCGGGGAGTGAGTGTAGCTCCTGCACCCAGATAGGTATCCACACCCCAGGTTGGCCCCAACTCCCCATTAGGTTAGTGGGTCTGGAGAGGGGCTGTAGCTGTTGTAGTCACCACGAGGTAGCGCTAGGGGTAGGATGCCTGAAGGGATAGCCTGTTAACGAGGTCAGGAATTCTGGAGAGGATCTGCACTAGGCTAGCCAACAGTAGGTAGACGCCATAGGCAGGCACCTTGTTGCTCAGCGCTTTGGCTGCGAGCATCCAGTGGGTCTCAGCTTGTTGCTGCAGGCACTGGGAAGAGTAAAGGGGGGCGAGGCAGGTTATTAACCCCCTGTAGACCCCTAGGAGTTTCCCCCAAAGCCATTACAGGTTGCTGTGCTGTAGGGACGGCCTATAGTATAGCGCGTGTCACGTAGTGCTGTAGGGACAGGCCCTATGTTAGGGATCCTGTCACAGTAGGGTAGATTAGATAGGAACTCAGCGGACGCTGCGGTTCCTGCTAAGAGTTTCGGATCCAAGTTGGGGTCCGCAGAGACTGTTTCCAGGTTGGGATCGCCCCTGGCGGTCCGCGTGCAAGGAGGCTGGTTGGGGATCAGATGACATCATCCTACGACTGATCCTTTGTGAAGTCCTTGCAGGTCCGAGTGCAGGAGCACTCGGCAGGTACTCTGTACGTGCACCAACAAAGACTCATAACATTCTGTTAACACATAGTGGCAGCGCTGACCACAGGACAAAAGGGGGTTGGGCTGTGGGCACTGTGGGGATGTTATACTGCTGCGGCCGAGTTTATTAGAGCATTTGCCCGTTCTCGGCCGCAGCAGTAACCTAGCGCGCGCCAGAGGGTGCCGGGCGCGCGCCGAAGACACGGAGGAGCGCCCTCCGATCGGGGCTTTCTCCTCCCCACTGCTGGGTCCGCCGGGTCCCCCGGAACCCCCTGCCGCCGTCCCCCACATCGCGGGACACCAGGGCTCCCTCGGGGACCCCTGGACGCGCGTGCAGGGGGCGCAGGCACCCGATGACGCGTGACCGTGCGTCGATGACGCGCGGCACGCCGAGGGAGTGCGGCTACAATGCCGGGGCATCCCCAGGCTTGCGGAGCTAGCCGCACTCAAATAAAATGTGCCGCCTGTGTATGGTGGTGATGTTATGAGTACAATTGTGATGTATTAGTTATTGTTTATTCATTCAGTAAATCTGTTATCCATAATACTGGTGTATGTGGTTTCTGAGTGGGTTCCTATGTTAGGGTCATTCTACATTTCCATAGAATCCTACATAGGTGGAGGCGCTGAAACCGAGACCGTTCCAGAGGATTCACCCCAGGCTCTCACTAGCGGAGGCTCAGGCCTCCTGTGAGCCTGCAGGTATATGCACCACACCTGGTAACACTATATGTTCCTTGCACCCACAATATATTTGCGATTGGGGGGGGAATACCCGTTACATATATTTTTTGTTCTGTGATAGTTAAATAAATACATTTTGTATTTGTATATACGATTGGTATACTAGAGTGCTATTATTTTGGGCACCTTCTTTCTCTCCTAATATATTATTTTGCCCTTGTTGCACCACTGACTTACTATTAAGTATTCATTGCAGTCGGTATTTAGTTACCTCTCTTTTGTCTTGTGGATGCGGGGTTCGTTCTTTCTCTTAGCATATATATATTTATATAATATATATATATATATATATATATATATATATATATATATATAATAATCTATAGTCAGATAAGGCAGTTGGCACTCCAATAGGTGCTGGTAAGCCACAGGTGCACGTCCCATATAGAGAATGTAGTTACAAAAGTATCCCCCTGAGGAAGGTCCCATTCTGTAGGACCGAAACGTTGGGTTTCTGGATGTATTTTTGCTTTCACTAATACACTTTGATTTTCAACATTGAGTGCTGTCTCTTGTTTACCAATCCTTGGAACGGTAACGTATAACTATATATATATAATATAAATATAACAGCCTTTTCTGTCTGCAATATAATTGTATTCAAATTACTTGTTGCTATATGGTGATATAATGCAATAGTATCAAGACATATGTAAAGTATGTATAAAAAGAAATTCTAACTGTCATTTGGTTTTACTGTTTTCTTTTATTGTGTGCAAATTGTACATTAGCATTGCACCAAATTCATCAGAAAGCAGACATGGTGATCTGTGTAACCATGGAAATGATTCTATTAACTCTTATTGCTTACTTCCTAAAGTTAGTAATGACAACCCTAAATTATTTTTATAAATTCACATTATTTTTAGAAATGTACCATTCCATTCAAGAATTTTCATCAACGGAAAAAATAGTACCTTAAAAATAACATGTATTCAGCTAACATGTGACACTGTCTGGAACTTTGACCAGTATCCCAGCACATAACAATATACGACTAGTCACCAACTGTTCTATTTTTCCTGTACTAATCAGCATCCACAATCATTCCAGTGTGAAACATTACCAGGAGGTCAGCCAAAACCATCCATTGCATCAACACTCTTTGCAGAGATGATTAAATAGAATGAGGTATGGTATTTGCAACATTATGCTCCAGTTGCAAACTACAGTATGCTATGTTGAAAAGATCCCCAAGATATTATTTTTACATGCAAAGCTCTTATAAAAACTACCTTACAAAATTAGAGAACACTTGATTCGCAGATTATTTTTTGAAACTTTCAAAAAAGTTTTAAAAATCACAAACACTTTTAAACTGACAATTTCTAGCAACATTTTCCATGTTCGCCAGCAAATCTATTTTTTTAAATTAGTACAGTAGCTCTTTTTAGCAGCAAAATCAAAAGATTTGCGAAATTCCTTAGCAAATGTAGTTTAGTGAATAGCATGTGAATAACTCATTGCTGTTAATTCATCATTTGCATATAATTGCATGCTCATTTGCGTACACTGCCGTTAACAATAACTCTGAAATATTGTAGCTGTAAATAGCCCCTTATCGCTGCTGTAACGCTCACGATATGGCTTTAGTGAATACGACGAAAAATAAAATTGTTTTTAAGCAGTGATAACGGCTATTTTTTAAAAATCATTGACCATTAGTGAATTCTCTCCTTAGATTGGAGATCTGAAAAGCTTGTGAACAAAAATGCATCTGCAGTTGATTTGTCTGTTAATGGTTAGGAAAAACGTTTTCGTCTATTAATGATATGCATAATATGATTCTGTTTACATTATTTAAAATTACAATCAGTAGCAAAGTAGTAATAAATCCACCTCCTAAAAATCTTAGCTAGAAATTCCTTTATTGAAAATCTGTTTTTCAACTTTAATGTTTTCCAATATTTTTCAAATGTGAAAACATTTATTTTTTATTAATGTTATCTTCTCAATGTACAGCTATGCTTCCTCGTTCTCTTAAAATTCACTTTATGTGAAACATTAATTTGTGTTCTATTCATCAATAAGATTAAATGCATTCATTTCCCAACAGTTTAAAGTTGCAGAACAATGACTCTTCCTGAAAGCTGGCTACTAAAGATGTGTGGAAGAGCAAACACATAAATCTTGCATTTGTTTTAAAATTTGTGACCTAATCAGTGTTTGCAGTGGCTTTGCCAAAGCCTTTTATACCAGTTTATAGGCCCTGAAATAAAGCTTTTGCTGGAGAGGGAGAGAGAGTGTTTTCTATTTGTGTAACATACCTATTGACTCTCTCTTCCCCACCTCTCCAAAAAGCCCTATTTGTGAGGACTTCAAACATGGATCCCTCCTGACCTCGCAGCCTCTAACATCATGGCTGAGATTTGAGGTTGTTTTCCCTTCGCCTCTACCAAGATAGCTGTCAACAGGAAGTGACCTCACTCGCTCACACTGAAGCAGTCTCGGCCATCTTGCTTCGTGGCAATTCCTGCCCTCACTTCCAAAACAGGAAGTCAGCCTCAGGTTGAGATGGAAATTGCTCACACCAGTCATCTCCCTTTATAAGTCTGTAATTCCCACTCACTACTTGCATGTGCAAGGTTCGCCATACCTTGTTCCTGTCTTAATCCCTACCTTGTTCATTGCGGTATTCCAGTGTGCGATTTTGCCTGCCTTTGAACTCTTCTGCTTCTCTCCAGCTCTGAGCCCGGAACAGAGACAGCAACCATTCTGCCTCTCTCCTGCCCCGACATCAGAACTATGACCACACTATTCTTACTCATTTAGGATCTAGATCCCAGGAACAGGTTGGTCTTTACTCCCCACCTCTGCCTAGTGGGTCTAACTCCTGGACAGTAACAAGTGTCGTACGCAAACACAACATTGTTTCAGGGTGTGGAATGTTAAGATTCTTTGAGAAACTATACATTCTTGGCAGAAATGTATAATAAACTTTTATTCATTTGCAAGCAAAGCAAACTTTCATGACTTTGGCGAAATTGACCGTAAAAAGGTTAAATATTTAGTGAAAAACATTTGAACACATCTGCACATCTCTACCAGCTACAAGTACTTTATTAAGGAAGATGTTGAAATGTTATTAAGGTGAGCGGATGCAGACTCTTCTGGAACTTTTGTTTTACAAATAATATGAAAATCAACACTAAATTATAATCCACATCTTAAGAGATTTGCAAGTACAACAAAAAAACAGCTGACTATTCATAGTACACATACCTTTTCCAATTGAGCATTTTTTTTGGACTTGTACAGGAATTCGCCAACAGCAACAAAAACAGAAAGAACCAAACCAGCTGCTAAAACGATGAAGATTCCCCCAATGTTCTGAACTCCAAGGGCACTAGCCTCTTTACTCTCTTCTTCAGGACAACCGTTGCCCCTCCACCACTTTTCCTTCATCATATGGAGCTTTCCTTCCTCTTGTAGCTGAAGAATTGCTATTGTGATTTTATCTCTGTATGGAGAACCTATAAAAAAATAAAATTACATTACTTTCATTTACTAATTTGTAACAACATTCTTAGTCGTCTGTAGTCTAATTTTTTTTATTAGCAGCATTCAATATCTTGTTTTTTTTTGCATTACTTAATATTCAAATATATCCTTTGTATTTTACGAAATATAGAAATATGATTTATCTATCTTTTATAGCAGCTTTCATTCCACTTTGAAAACTATCCCAAATTGGACTCTTTTTTTATTAGAATACATTTATTATTTCCATTTTTAAATATAGCAGTATTTTGAAGACAGAGCAAACATAAAGATATTATGTTATACACCAAGGATATATGAATATGTAAAGTGGGAACAATTGGTAAGCCCTGGTTAGATATAAATCAACCCCAAGCAATAACTGAGTAAATAACACTCCCCATACATTACTAGTCCACTGGTATAGGGACAGGGATTAGATGACATCAAAGGCAAATAGCAGGATCCTCATCCCTCTAATATCTTTGAGAGTAAAAAGTTATTTGTGAAAACCTTAGCATCCAGAGGGGCCTGCAATGCATTGCAAAGCAGATATAAACATGATTAAACTAGTTGACATAAAGAAAAGATAGGCTTTGAAGTACAGCAAAAGGAAGTGTTTTCTGATGCCCACCTATGGTAAATCACAGAGGTTTGGAGGATTAACAGAAATTATGTAAAAATTGAATGTCATATAAATAAAGCATCCTATGGCACTGTGCTGAGAGAGGGGGCAGCTTTAGACAGAGGACGTTTTGTGGAGTCTGTCACAATCCTTTAAAGAATTAGCAACAATTCTTTGTCTCTTCTACACAAAATAACTCACCGTCACATGGTGAATGTGTTTACAATCTTATTTTGATGAAGTTACAGGGATCCAACATTTAGATACAAACCAATTTTGAAAGCAGTGGTGTTTCTACTGTAAAAATGCATTCTAGTATTTTAATAATGTCAAAATACAGATGTAGCCAATGTTATTGAAACCAATTGCATGCTGCAGTGGGAAATACACAAAGCACCAGGGTGAGAACTGGCAATTGTTTTGAATCAGCACTTGAGAAGGGGGCGGGGCTAAAGCACTATTGTACCTGTGTGACAAGTAATGTTTTCAAACAAAGAACCGTAAGGTAATGCCGAAAAAATAACAAGAAGCAAAAAGGCAGGAAAAGAAAAAGCCTTAAAAGACAATGGCAACCTGTGCAGCCAGCACACAAGTCTAACAAAAGTAAAATCAAAATGACAGTCATCTCAAAAGGAGTAGTATAAACATAACTTACAACATCATAATGAAAAGACTCAGTTATTTATTGTTGGAGGTTGCAGAAACGAGCAACGTTTCCTGCCTAACTGGACTGTTCAGCAGGTACACATAATATGCAAACATACATAAATTGGCCAATATTAGTGCCACAATCCAATCCACAGGAAGTACAATGGAAAATATCATCACCTCAATAAACTAGAAAAAAAAACCTCTTTCCAATATCAAAATCTGACACTTAGTTACAATTCTAAGCAACAACTATGTTTGAACAATAGTAATAATATTAAAAAGAAGTATAACTAGTCTGTACTGTGTGTTAATTGAGCATCCGGGGCTGTATGTAAGCCGAAAGTGTTAGCCTTGAAACGCACGGTGAAACACAGGAAGAGGCCAACTAGATGATGTCACATTGTAAAGAACGCAGAGCAGCCTCCACGTCAGTGGAATGCAGCGGGAGAGAGGCGTGACATGTAAGCTGTCACTGCCTAACATCACCAGGTCAAATAGAAGAAGATCAGTCCTGCAATGGGGACATCACCACATTGGCCACTTCCAACTAGAATATAATACAATATATGGTGATATATAGAGATCACATTATGATGTAAGTGCCATGGTGCTAAAAGTGCAAGAATAAAAAATGTACAACAATAGAGAGAAATGTGTTATATTGCCAAATAGTGTCTCTGTCTTCTGATGATTTTGATAAAGAGGTTATTCCATATGACAAAAGGCTATATATAGTGCACAGGGATCAGATGGTATTTAGGTTACTAAACATAAAAAGAGCAACTGGATATTACATGAAATTAGAACATATCAACCATGTACACTATATACGCACGAGAAAATGCATACAGTATACAAAAGTACAAAAGTGACCCAATACTATGCTAGATGCAACATACTTATATGATGGTACATTAAATCGCTTAGAATAGTACAAAAGCAATTTATACATAAGACAATTTACACATTCTCTGGGTGCCAGGCACAACAGTAGAACAAAAGAATCAAACCCTGGTATAGTAAGGTGGACAGGTGAGAGCATACCTGGATATTGAGAGAGCAAATGCTTGTATTTGTCACCTTCAACAATAAATCATCTAAAGTCTTTTCAACAGTAGTAAGTAGTGTTTTCTCTACCCCTTTGTATTTTTTTCACTTTTGTTAGAAAAGATAACAGGCAAAATAGTCATAATTTTTGTTACGTATTGTACCTCTTTTTGTAGACATGCATTTCTGCTGAATTCCACTGATCAGGTGAAATGTGTGAAAAACTCCACCAAAAAACTGCAGGATTAAGATTGGGTATTTTAAAAAAAATGGGATTACTACAATATTTTTTGGGTTGCAATGAGCAGCTCATTTGCATACATGAAGTTTGGCTTATCTCTGTGGTAACACCCCCACCCGTGATAGCAATAAATAATTGATATAGTAACTAATTAAAATCAGCATTAATCCGTTCTTGCTCTGCAATTGTAGGGTGGGTGGGAGGGGAGAAGATATTATGTTTTTCTACCACAGGGTTTAGAGATGTAAGAAACTTTTGCACAAGTGCATGATCGGGGCTTTGACTATGTATGCCACTGCACAATTGCCCACTCCAGTGTGATATTGTGAATCTTGAACAACATGACCTAAATCCCTCAGTGTACAAGAGCAGGGCCCAGCACCACATGTTACATGGCCCTTGAGAGGATTCGTGAAGCACTTTAAACAGTAACTGCTGCCTAACTGACGGTAGCAAAATGTATGCATATTCAGGTATATTTGACAAAAATCCTGAACTTTTGCAGAGAAATGGTAAACTTTTTTGCATATAAATCTTCATGAACACTATTGCAAGTAGACAAATTTATTGTTAAATTTGCAAACATTTTAGTGAAACCAACTGTGACATTCACACATCCCTATGGATTTTTTTGCAGTACTTATGAAGCGGGGGAGGGGGGGTTCTTTGATGCACAAATCGCATCTCTAATGCACTTCCTCCTCATAAAGATTAGTATAATTAAAATGTGCAGATCTTTCACCACCATAAAATAATAATAATGATCATCATCATCATCATCATCATAAAAGAGGAAATGTATGGCATATATTTTGCATTGGCTTCTAAAACTGAAGTCTTGACTTAATTTTTTATGTGACACTTTGTTAGATGGAGCAGGAAAAGACACAAACGTCTAAAGGACTTTGGATCCCCTTGCACCAAAGTTATGTTATGACCATGAATAATTCATTATATTGTAGTTCAGAGGAATAACTGCACCAAGTACGTCAACTATCCTGTCATAAATTATAAAATATTCTAAAGGATGCATTGTACATTTTATGTCTAGTCTTATACCCACTTTTATGTATGAAATATTATAGGTTAAATAGTAGCAAATAATATTTGGTTTCCTAATTGATGCTATTGAACTGTGGCTGAAATCCATGAAATTGGAGAAACAGATGACAAACCATATTAGGAAAGTGCTTTGATTTTGAGTGTTATGCTAATGCACCAGGCCTTAAGTAAATTATTTTTTTCCCATTCTTAAGAACAAAGTATAAGTTTATTTATAGATTTTCAAACACAGTGACAAAAAACAATGGGTTTCAATCAAATGCAAAATCCCAGTGGTGAGGCTAGAAGATAATTCACTAAATGTATATTTCTTTAAGACCTTGTTCGTGTACTAAGCTTCACTACACTATTGATTAAAACAGTATTGCTTAAATATAAAAAAATTATGTTATATAAATCTGTGCAGACATGAAAGGTAGGCATTTTCAAAGCTCTTTGCAGGACTAAAGTGTGAGCCTTTCAAGCTAATTGTTGAGACATGTTATCTTGACTTTTTTGCAAGATATACTGTATTAAATAATACAATACTTCATAAATATTTTTTAAACATACATTTCATTCCATAAGATGTAATTGTTTAAACAATGTAAAGCTTTCTAATTTAAATGTATACAGTAAATATCTACATACACCATGAACTGCAAAGGATTAAGATTCAGAACATGAGGTCTTGGAAGTAGCACTTTTCAAAACTATTTTAACAATTTGTTCCTCCAACATCTTTATTCCATGTACTGCACTTTATTATGTTTGCTATATGCTTGCAGATCCCTCTTGCTCTTAGCATTTAGGCTGTTTGAATCCCACATCCCCCACTTTTTGTTATCTTAAATAGAACCTATTCAAAGATTCACCATTTTTACTCAATTATCCTCTTTTCTTTGTATGTTTCCTTTATGACATATGATCCCTTCTCCAACACCCTCACTAGCTAGAATGATTATCAGTTGTCAGCATGTGAACCATTTCTTTGTCAAATTGTCTCTGTTTCACAGTGACCTAGTAGAAGGTTCACAAGGCTCTTACATATTAATTATCACAGCCATTACATAATTAATTATTCTCTCTCCTTATTCCTAATCTCAATCTATTTAAAACAACTTGTTTTATCATGAATCTGATGGCTGCCTAATTTTAAGGCACACAGCACAACACATCTCCAAAAGCAAATAAAAGAAACGTTCTGTTCCATCTACATTATCTGAACCCTTTAAACATGAAGTGTATCACACTTCAGAGGCATATTCTGTAATGTAAATGGGTAATGTTGTGTAAATGGAGAGGAAGTGAATTGATTAACCAAATAATGCAATTAAGTTGATACATATCATACTAGAATCTATGTGTATAAATACAATAAAAAATATATAATTGTTATTATGGTCCTATTCAGTAAGCTGCTGACTTCAATGGGCTTTCCATGCAAGAGCCCCTGATCTGCAATCACATTTGACAGAATGAGGACCTACTGTGTGACTATAAATATAACAATACATTTGGTATATAAGTTTAAGCATCTACAATTACGCAACACCCATCACAATGTGGGCAAGTGGGTTCTCCCCCCCCCCCTCCCGCCCTGCCCCCGGTCCCCGGGGCATAAGGTGGGTGCGGAGGTTGCTTAACTACTCCGCCGGCTGGCGAGCATGCACGGGGGTCTTGGGAGGAGGGGAGAGTGCGAGGGAGAAAGTGTGTTCAATCTATTTATCCGCTTTCCGATTGCTGCCAGTGCACCCCAAGTGTTTTCTCTTGCTAGGTCGCATGCTTAACGGTCAGTACTTTGTTGACTTGTGCCTGCCCATGGGCTGCGCGCTATCATGTTTCTACTTTCAAATGTTTAGCAGGTTTCCCGAATGGGTGTTGCGTTGCAGGGTACAGGCCGCAGGGTGCATGCATTACATGGACGATTTCTTGTTCATAGGTCCGGCGGGATCAGAGCTGTGCGCAAGGTGGCTGTTTGAGTTTTTGGTCATGGCGCGGGAGTTTGGGGTCCTGCTGGCTGAGGACAAAACGGTGAGGTCAACGACGGTTATTAGCTTTCTCGGGATTTAAATTGATTCAGCGAGTATGGAGTACAGACTCCCGCAGGACAAACTGGCGGCGCTAGTGGAGCTCCTACGGGAATTCACGGGCCTGAAGAAAACCTTGCTGCGTCAATTCCAATCATTATTGGGCCACCTTGTTTTCGCGACGCAGATCATACCGGTGGGGAGGGTTTGTTCCAGATGCCTAGCGGCGGCTACAGCAGGAATCAAATGTCCAAATCATTTCATTCGGTTCATTGCCAAGATCCGCAAGGATCTAGAGGTCTGTTTGGACTTCCTGGGGAATGACAATGGGCGGACCTTGTGGCGCGGGTATCCATCATGGAACGCCAAACAACAGCTGTTCACAGACGCTGCATGGTCGGTAGGTTTCGGGGCTTACTTCAACTTTGCATGGTGCATGTAGCGCTGGCCCGTGCCCTGGCGCGAGACTCAGCTCATCAAAAACTTAACGTTCCTGGGGCTGTTTCCGTTGCTGTTCGTGAGAAGTGCCATTGTATTCCCTGTAATGTGGACATACAGTACAGTATTTATTGTGTGCGGTGTTAATGTTTCTTTGTTTTGTTGCAGTATAAAATGCTGATACTTCCCTGGAAATGAAAGGAACAAGGTTCCAAACAGGATGGGTCATTGACCAGTTTTGCCATTGTCGTGGCGACTCATAGGGGGTAGGTGCTTGTTCTTGCCAGACTGGGAGCAGGGCTGTTTGTGCCCAGGGAGAGTACGAGTGGGCAAGGTCACTTATCCATAACTTTGAGAACCCGCTCATGCAGGGGACACGAGGTCAGCGGCTCAAGTGCCGGCTGACCGACCCCTCCCCCTCCTGTTAAGGAAGCACTTTGGCACGGAGTGGCATTTACCCCTCGTAGATTTGGCATTTACCCCTCGTTTATGTATACATAAATAGCTGCATCCATTTTACCTCCAGTTCCCTTTTCATGTCTTTATTCTTTCGTTATATGTGGGTACGGTCATGAGAGCCTACTGTGCGACTATAAATATAACAATATATTTGCTATATAAGTTTAAGCATCTATAATTACACAAAACCCATCACAATGACTAAAAAGCAGCTTATATGAGCACATTATGGCTTTCAAGCACCTGTTGTAATATAAGCATTTATAAGAGATGGACAATGATCCCTGTGTTTTGGATTTATTTTAATGTTTTGTGTTCTGGTTTTCTTTTTGCTGATTGGCAGATTATTTGATTTTTGCAAAGGTTTTAAGGTATATTTTATAAACTGGTAAAAAAACATGAAAAATAAAGTAGACCTTGTAAAATGTTTTCCTTTAGAGCCTACTGTAATTTGTAGAGATGGGCAAATTTGTTTGACGGATTTGGATCTATAGTGGATGGGCTAGTTACTTTGGTCCGCGGATTTCAGCGGATCAATCTCAAATAATTTGATCCGCGTTTTCCAAAATTCTTATTATTATTACCTTTACACTCCGCGGATTCCGCAATCCACTGACGAATTTGTAGAATCCAATCCGCGAATTCAGCAATCCCTTAGCAGATTGCTGATTCCACGGATTGGGTTCTACAAATCTGTCAACGGATTGTATACAATGGCGTTTTTTTATTAATCTGCGCTGACTAAGGGGCCTATGCAGAGAGCAGCGAGAAGCGCAATCTCGCCAGGTTTTCGCCAAATATGCCTACAGAAATTTAGTAAATGGCGAGAAACTGGCAAGATGAGGAAAAACCGCCAGTTTTTTTTTTTGTTTTAAAAACTCGCCGCGCGGGTAGCGAGAAGCAATATCTCGCCAGTTTTAAAACCCGCCGTATGCAGGTAGCCCCGATCAGCATCTCGCTGCAGATCGCGCCAATAAAATGGAGAGATGTTCTCCAAATAGCTCCGCCAAAAAAAGTTGGCAAGAAGCTGGAGCTGAGCGGCGATAGGGAACATTAAAAAAAAAACAGGCCCTTTTCCTGGCTCGGATTGATGCAGGGGGGCTCCAGAGCTGATACCAAGGAATATCAGTACCGGACCCCCCCGGCATGCATCCGAGGCAGGAAAAATGCATGTACAGCCCACTTCATTACCTTAGCGGCTAACCGCTAAGGCAATGAAGGGGTTAAACTCCCGTGTCAGCTTTATTGTGGGTAGCGGGTGTGGGTGAAGGGGGTATTTGGCCCTTGGTGTGAGTTTAGGGCTTGCGGGGGGGTTGCGGGTGCACTTAACCGCTTCACGACCGTAGCAGTTAATACCGCTACGGTCATGAAGGGGTTAACCCCTCCCGCTACCCCCCCGCAAGCCCTAAACAACCACCATTGGGGATAATACCCCCTTCACCCACACCCGCTACCCACAATAAAAAGAAATCACACACAGCAGACCCACAATAAATAAATAAATCTAAATAAATAAATGAATATATATATTTGGAGTTATGTGCTGTATTTAATACATTTATTTTCATTCACCTGAGTGCTGTCTCCCTTTTGCTATGCGGTAATGTATACTTTTATATATATATATATATATATATATATATATATACTTTAATAACCAACTCCCATTACGTGTGTGTGTGGTGGTGCACCTGTAGGCAACAGAACTCCTGAGTCTCCCGCTTGATGTTAGTAGGAGATTTTCAACAGAACAAGTAGCTGAGGTAGTGGGTGCGAGTTCAACTTACATCATGTGCAGCGCCTCCACCTCATCAGGATCTGTGCTTCCACAGGGAGATGGTCCTGGTGAGGAACTCATTCTTGGTGGTGCCATCCACTGCTGAGTAATTTCACACTCACACAGTGGGGGTATCGTTAACAAGGTCATCTTTATTGTAGACGGTGATGTAGCAGACTGCCCCATGCAGCTGCCGGCTCTAGCCGCACATCGCTCCGTGCTGTCCCTTCGCCAGGTACGCCCTCCTGAATTGAAGTGGGATTCCCCCTTCTCCTAGGAAGATCCTCTCTGCGCCAGGTCCCTGGACACAGAGTGGCTAAGACAGGCTGATTGGTCAACCTGGACCGCTAGTTACGTCACTAAGGTCACAAAGTGTTCCTACAATCCCTTATGCAGGCAATACAACTTCTTAACAGCTTTCCCCAGCTGCTGGAACACTGCTAGAACACTCTGTAACTAACTGTGTTGTGCCTTATATACTTCAGGAGGCAGGCGCATCCCTGAGGTCACTATCCAGGGACTCAGAGCATACAGCCACTCCCCTCCATACATAGGGCACATCACCATTGGATGAGGGAAAACCTCCATAACTACTGCTGGCAT